>JAWPHD010002293.1:0-264519 GCA_037043455.1 Cyrtodaria siliqua
CATGCCGATGCCACAGTATCTGGATGGTAGACCCTGTCGGGTGTTTATCATGACGATGCCACAGTATCTGGATGGTAGACCCTGTCGGGTGTTTATCATGACGATGCCACAGTATCTGGATGGTAGAACCTGTCGGGTGTTTATCATGACGATGCCACAGTATCTGGATGGTAGACCCTATCGGGTGTTTATCATGCCGATGCCACAGTATCTGGATGGTAGACCCTGTCGGGTGTTTATCATGACGATGCCACAGTATCTGGATGGTAGACCCTGTCGGGTGTTTATCATGACGATGCCACAGTATCTGGATGGTAGACCCTATCGGGTGTTTATCATGACGATGCCACAGTATCTGGATGGTAGACCCTGTCGGGGTTTTATCATGACGATGCCACAGTATCTGGATGGTAGACCCTATCGGGTGTTTATCATGACGATGCCACAGTATCTGGATGGTAGACTCTATCGGGTGTTTATCATGACGATGCCACAGTCTCTGGATGGTAGACCCTGTCGGGTGTTTATCATGACGATGCCACAGTATCTGGATGGTAGACCCTATCGGGTGTTTATCATGACGATGCCACAGTCTCTGGATGGTAGACCCTGTCGGGGTTTTATCATGCCGATGCCACAGTATCTGGATGGTAGACCCTGTCGGGTGTTTATCATGACGATGCCACAGTATCTGGATGGTAGACCCTATCGGGTGTTTATCATGCCGATGCCACAGTCTCTGGATGGTAGACCCTGTCGGGTGTTTATCATGACGATGCCACAGTATCTGGATGGTAGACCCTATCGGGTGTTTATCATGCCGATGCCACAGTATCTGGATGGTAGACCCTATCGGGTGTTTATCATGACGATGCCACAGTCTCTGGATGGTAGACCCTGTCGGGGTTTTATCATGCCGGTGCCACAGTATCTGGATGGTAGACCCTGTCGGGTGTTTATCATGACGATGCCACAGTATCTGGATGGTAGACCCTATCGGGTGTTTATCATGCCGATGCCACAGTCTCTGGATGGTAGACCCTGTCGGGTGTTTATCATGACGATGCCACAGTATCTGGATGGTAGACCCTATCGGGTGTTTATCATGACGATGCCACAGTCTCTGGATGGTAGACCCTGTCGGGGTTTTAACATGCCGATGCCACAGTATCTGGATGGTAGACCCTGTCGGGTGTTTATCATGACGATGCCACAGTATCTGGATGGTAGACCCTATAGGGTGTTTATCATGCCGATGCCACAGTCTCTGGATGGTAGACCCTGTCGGGTGTTTATCATGCCGATGCCACAGTCTCTGGATGGTAGACCCTGTCGGGTGTTTATCATGCCGATGCCACAGTCTCTGGATGGTAGACCCTGTCGGGGTTTTATCATGCCGATGCCACAGTATCTGGATGGTAGACCCTGTCGGGTGTTTATCATGCCGATGCCACAGTCTCTGGATGGTAGACCCTATCGGGTGTTTATCATGCCGATGCCACAGTCTCTGGATGGTAGACCCTGTCGGGTGTTTATCATGCCGATGCCACAGTCTCTGGATGGTAGACCCTGTCGGGTGTTTATCATGCCGATGACACAGTCTCTGGATGGTAGACCCTGTCGGGGTTTTATCATGCCGATGCCACAGTCTCTGGATGGTAGACCCTGTCGGGTGTTTATCATGCCGATGCCACAGTCTCTGGATGGTAGACCCTGTCGGGTGTTTATCATGCCGATGCCACAGTCTCTGGATGGTAGACCCTGTCGGGGTTTTATCATGCCGATGCCACAGTCTCTGGATGGTAGACCCTGTCGGGTGTTTATCATGCCGATGCCACAGTCTCTGGATGGTAGACCCTGTCGGGGTTTTATCATGCCGATGCCACAGTCTCTGGATGGTAGACCCTGTCGGGTGTTTATCATGCCGATGCCACATTCTCTGGATGGTAGATCCTGTCGGCTGTTTATCATGACGATGCCACAGTATCTGGATGGTAGAACCTGTCGGGTTTTTATCATGCCGATGCCACAGTCTCTGGATGGTAGACCCTGTCGGGTGTTTATCATGACGATGCCACATTCTCTGGATGGTAGAACCTGTCGGGTGTTTATCATGCCGATGCCACAGTATCTGGATGGTAGACCCTGTCGGGTGTTTATCATGACGATGCCACAGTATCTGGATGGTAGACCCTGTCGGGTGTTTATCATGCCGATGCCACAGTCTCTGGATGGTAGACCCTATCGGGTGTTTATCATGCCGATGCCACAGTATCTGGATGGTAGACCCTGTCGGGTGTTTATCATGACGATGCCACAGTATCTGGATGGTAGACCCTGTCGGGTGTTTATCATGCCGATGCCACAGTCTCTGGATGGTAGACCCTGTCGGGTGTTTATCATGCCGATGCCACAGTCTCTGGATGGTAGACCCTGTCGGGTGTTTATCATGCCGATGCCACAGTATCTGGATGGTAGACCCTGTCGGGTGTTTATCATGACGATGCCACAGTATCTGGATGGTAGACCCTGTCGGGTGTTTATCATGCCGATGCCACAGTCTCTGGATGGTAGACCCTGTCGGGGTTTTATCATGACGATGCCACAGTATCTGGATGGTAGACCCTGTCGGGTGTTTATCATGACGATGCCACAGTATCTGGATGGTAGACCCTGTCGGGTGTTTATCATGCCGATGCCACAGTATCTGGATGGTAGACCCTGTCGGGTGTTTATCATGCCGATGCCACAGTATCTGGATGGTAGACCCTGTCGGGTGTTTATCATGACGATGCCACAGTAGCTGGATGGTAGACCCTGTCGGGTGTTTATCATGCCGATGCCACAGTATCTGGATGGTAGACCCTGTCGGGTGTTTATCATGCCGATGCCACAGTATCTGGATGGTAGACCCTGTCGGTTGTTTATCATGACGATGCCACAGTATCTGAATGGTAGACCCTGTCGGGTGTTTATCATGCCGATGCCACAGTATCTGGATGGTAGACCCTATCGGGTGTTTATCATGACGATGCCACAGTCTCTGGATGGTAGACCCTATCGGGTGTTTATCATGACGATGCCACAGTCTCTGGATGGTAGACCCTGTCGGGGTTTTATCATGACGATGCCACAGTATCTGGATGGTAGACCCTGTCGGGTGTTTATCATGACGATGCCACAGTATCTGGATGGTAGACCCTATCGGGTGTTTATCATGCCGATGCCACAGTCTCTGGATGGTAGACCCTGTCGGGTGTTTATCATGCCGATGCCACAGTCTCTGGATGGTAGACCCTGTCGGGGTTTTATCATGCCGATGCCACAGTCTCTGGATGGTAGACCCTGTCGGGTGTTTATCATGCCGATGCCACAGTATCTGGATGGTAGACCCTATCGGGTGTTTATCATGCCGATGCCACAGTATCTGGATGGTAGACCCTATCGGGTGTTTATCATGACGATGCCACAGTCTCTGGATGGTAGACCCTGTCGGGTGTTTATCATGCCGATGCCACAGTATCTGGATGGTAGACCCTGTCGGGTGTTTATCATGCCGATGCCACAGTATCTGGATGGTAGACCCTGTCGGGTGTTTATCATGCCGATGCCACAGTCTCTGGATGGTAGACCCTGTCGGGGTTTTATCATGACGATGCCACAGTATCTGGATGGTAGACCCTGTCGGGTGTTTATCATGCCGATGCCACAGTATCTGGATGGTAGACCCTGTCGGGTGTTTATCATGCCGATGCCACAGTATCTGGATGGTAGACCCTATCGGGTGTTTATCATGCCGATGCCACAGTATCTGGATGGTAGACCCTATCGGGTGTTTATCATGACGATGCCACAGTCTCTGGATGGTAGACCCTGTCGGGTGTTTATCATGCCGATGCCACAGTATCTGGATGGTAGACCCTGTCGGGTGTTTATCATGACGATGCCACAGCCTCTGGATGGTAGACCCTGTCGGGGTTTTATCATGACGATGCCACAGTATCTGGATGTAGACCCTATCGGGTGTTTATCATGCCGATGCCACAGTCTCTGGATGGTAGACCCTGTCGGGTGTTTATCATGCCGATGCCACAGTCTCTGGATGGTAGACCCTGTCGGGGTTTTATCATGCCGATGCCACAGTCTCTGGATGGTAGACCCTGTCGGGTGTTTATCATGCCGATGCCACAGTCTCTGGATGGTAGACCCTATCGGGTGTTTATCATGCCGATGCCACAGTATCTGGATGGTAGACCCTATCGGGTGTTTATCATGACGATGCCACAGTCTCTGGATGGTAGACCCTGTCGGGTGTTTATCATGCCGATGCCACAGTCTCTGGATGGTAGACCCTGTCGGGTGTTTATCATGCCGATGCCACAGTCTCTGGATGGTAGACCCTGTCGGGTGTTTATCATGACGATGCCACAGTCTCTGGATGGTAGACCCTATCGGGTGTTTATCATGCCGATGCCACAGTCTCTGGATGGTAGACCCTGTCGTGTGTTTATCATGCCGATGCCACAGTCTCTGGATGGTAGACCCTGTCGGGGTTTTATCATGCCGATGCCACAGTCTCTGGATGGTAGACCCTGTCGGGTGTTTATCATGACGATGCCACAGTCTCTGGATGGTAGACCCTATCGGGTGTTTATCATGCCGATGCCACAGTCTCTGGATGGTAGACCCTGTCGGGTGTTTATCATGCCGATGCCACAGTCTCTGGATGGTAGACCCTGTCGGGGTTTTATCATGCCGATGCCACAGTCTCTGGATGGTAGACCCTGTCGGGTGTTTATCATGCCGATGCCACAGTATCTGGATGGTAGACCCTATCGGGTGTTTATCATGACGATGCCACAGTATCTGGATGGTAGACCCTGTCGGGTGTTTATCATGCCGATGCCACAGTATCTGGATGGTAGAACCTGTCGGGTTTTTATCATGCCGATGCCACAGTCTCTGGATGGTAGACCCTGTCGGGTGTTTATCATGACGATGCCACAGTCTCTGGATGGTAGACCCTATCGGGTGTTTATCATGCCGATGCCACAGTCTCTGGATGGTAGAACCTATCGGGTGTTTATCATGCCGATGCCACAGTCTCTGGATGGTAGACCCTGTCGGGTGTTTATCATGCCGATGCTACAGTATCTGGATGGTAGACCCTATCGGGTGTTTATCATGACGATGCCACAGTCTCTGGATGGTAGACCCTGTCGGGTGTTTATCATGCCGATGCCACAGTCTCTGGATGGTAGACCCTGTCGGGTGTTTATCATGACGATGCCACAGTCTCTGGATGGTAGACCCTATCGGGTGTTTATCATGCCGATGCCACAGTCTCTGGATGGTAGACCCTGTCGGGGTTTTATCATGCCGATGCCACAGTATCTGGATGGTAGACCCTATCGGGTGTTTATCATGACGATGCCACAGTCTCTGGATGGTAGACCCTATCGGGTGTTTATCATGCCGATGCCACAGTCTCTGGATGGTAGACCCTATCGGGTGTTTATCATGACGATGCCACAGTATCTGGATGGTAGACCCTATCGGGTGTTTATCATGCCGATGCCACAGTCTCTGGATGGTAGACCCTATCGGGTGTTTATCATGCCGATGCCACAGTATCTGGATGGTAGACCCTGTCGGGTGTTTATCATGACGATGCCACAGTCTCTGGATGGTAGACCCTATCGGGTGTTTATCATGCCGATGCCACAGTATCTGGATGGTAGACCCTGTCGGGTGTTTATCATGACGATGCCACATTCTCTGGATGGTAGACCCTGTCGGGTGTTTATCATGCCGATGCCACATTCTCTGGATGGTAGACCCTGTCGGGGTTTTATCATGACGATGCCACAGTCTCTGGATGGTAGACCCTGTCGGGGTTTTATCATGACGATGCCACAGTATCTGGATGGTAGACCCTATCGGGTGTTTATCATGCCGATGCCACAGTCTTTGGATGGTAGACCCTGTCGGGGTTTTATCATGACGATTTCAACTTGCGAATTGTATTTAAACGAGACCAGAATAGGTCCTTTTGGCCAACGTTTAATTCTGGGATTGTGATATCTCGGTTACATACACCTCACGTCGGGGTCAAGGCCAATATATTTATACATCCATTCAGGATCTTTCACTATTGTTACACTATCACAAATTCGCTATAATGTTTTCATTATATCTACATACATACAATTTGTTATTTTGATAGTTCAATGATATTGACCGTTAACTGTTGTATTTTCAGTTTGTTCTTGTGCATGTTTTAGCATATACCGTTTCAGAAAAATAGTTCCGTCAAATTCTCATCTGTTTTTATGTTTTAAGGTTGAGTATAGCCGTAAACCATGAGAGTTCATTATGGTATACTGAGTACTTGTGTTTTATTGATTTTACTATTTACCATTCCGTGAATACTTATTTCATGTAGGTATACGTGTTGAAATTAAGGATTTTTTATTTGATATTCGCTATTTGATCAAACGATTGAAAGTAAGAAAGAGCTCTGTGGATTCTAAAGCATCTGACTGAGTGTACGCAAATTACGTATGTAAACGTTTTATAACAAGCATGCATGTATGTGTTTCGATTTGGGATATGTGCAGTTTCCACGCAGTTTAACAAAATATGTTGTATATACTAATCAAAATTCCTTAAGTACCGACCTAAGAATATGTCAATCATACCTAAGAATAAGGTCAATCATATTCCTATTGTTTTATGTATTTCACGCACGATTGGAGACACGGCTGCAAAATATCGCACTTAAATAGTCTGCTCTGACGGCATGAACACATTTTAAAGCTTCCAAGTGGACGAGTTTTCTTAGACTTATATTTAAGTACTTTGAATTTGTGCAGCTTTCAATGCTCATAATTCGAAAATATGCCATTTAAATTATTTTTTTTTCGAAATATTTAATGTTAATGTTGACGCACTATGACTGTCAAAGATGAGTAATTAGAAAAGTTATTCAGTGTACACATGTTTGCCCCAGTACGCATTTATTTATCCATTATCTATCACAGAAGAATTATACATTTTTCATTTGTCGAAAGGATCATTTTCTATTACAACTTACTGCCCGTATCATTATAAATGCCATCGTCACCTGCAATGAAGAGGAGTAACTTATGCATGAGTAAATATCTGATCATGAAAAAACTTCTTAACATTAACCTTCTAGAATTGTCTGAAATTGAGAGTATTTTAGAATAATGATGTCATTTCACGACATGATCTGTATTTCAATTTTGTTGAAAAAATAGAACACACCGTATATATGACCCTGATCATGTATTGCATGTATGAGTTTACATATCAGGGACAGTGATTGTCCTAAAATATTCTTTAGGCGGTTAATAGCATTAATATTACACCAATCGTTCTGATATACTAATACTTGTCAAACTTGATATATACTCATATGTAAAATGAATGAAAGTGTGGAACTAACCGAGGACGACGGTTATACATGTGTATGTTCCCGTCAGGCTGGGGTATAGGAAAAGCAAAACAAACTTCCAACTATGTTCTCTATTCCTCAATTGAGCAAGTAGACTTATGAAGCCGGCGTTATCTCTAATATCAGTGCCTCCACCATAACACAAACCTTCTCCAAACGTTTAACCTTTCGTCTTTCTGTCGTTAATTAAATATGCCATGCCTTGCACAATTGATTGCATGAAAGTGATTATGACCATTGCTATTACAAAATCATAGACATTTTCTGTTCAACTTTTATATCTACGTTTTACTTGTGATAGTTATTGTTGCAGGAGAGTTCTTAAAATACCTATATATTTTAAAAGTAGCCTAAATCAGGGTTACGGTAATACAATATTGCAAAGGATTTTCGTTAAGTTTATGGCAACGGTAGGGCTGATGGAGTAGCTGTTTAGTTATGCAAATATGAGAATATTGAATTCGACTATAAACTCTAGAAAACCGAAAGTTTAGACACATTGACCCTATAAGAACTTGATTGGGAAACATCCTCAACAAATCGAGAAAGTAGCGACAGTATCATACAATTAGCTTTGATGAGTTGAAGTTCTTTAGGATGAATAAAGGTTGCCAGTGTTCAGTAGGTGTTCAGTAGGTCATCCAGATACCGAGAGGTGTCAATAAAGGCTTCACTAACATCTGCCTGAATACCTGGTGAAAGACTCAACATGATATATATTCCATAGCAATACAGCTACCAGTTTTCAAACAAAACTGCACAGTTTTAACCCATGTGGATGCCAACAATTTGTCTATAAATGGTAGTTCCAAACTTGACAAACATATTTCTAATAGGAAAATAAGTGCTTAACAAACTTGGTGACAAGTACAACCCTGTATTTCGAATAGCTGTGTTTAGAGAACATGATTGTATTACTCGGTTCTTACTGTTATTGAATTAGCTAAATATCAGAATTTACTCGAAAGATACTGTCTCAGTACTTCTGTTTTCAGCATTTGTACGTATACTACAGCATTTGTAATTTATCGCTAGTATTTTTAACAAAGCAATTTTTTAGTTCGATGTCCAGTTTTTATTCTACAATAGGTATTCAACATAGAACGTAACACTTCCATTTTGTAACTGAATCAAATATCTTCACATTCTCAGTAGTCGAATTTGTTCATTTTAATGTCTAATGATTCTTTCGATATAAAACATTATGATATGAACTAGTATCCGGTTCCTAATTTTGCCGTATTTCTTAAAAAGGTTCGAGAATGATGTTTTGAAGCAATACTCTTCAATAATAAATATTAAAAAAATAACTGCAACACATTTTTTTTTAAAGAGGCATTTAAGGTTATAGTAGTCTGATTTTTACGTCATAACTTGATTGTTTAGTTGTAAACGTTTGGTCTGACAAAGTGAACGTTATTCGTACTGCTATAGTAAGCAAATGCAATCAAATGCTTTGATTTTTTCTTGTTAATATGCTTTGATACGTATTATCGCATCTCCCTCTTCTATTTTGAATTTAATCATTTTTGTTTTGTTCGTCCGTGCATCCGCTCGTTCAATGCACGCATTGCTAGGTGTTCATATACAGTCCATGTCAAAGATAATAGAAATTACATAAATAACGTGTGAAAGATAAGGCATACTCAGCCCTTGTTCCATAGATACGATAAATATAGATAATTATTATATTATGATATTTTAAAGACCTTAATATAGGTTATTCAAGTTACTATGGAACAAATACTGATTTCTCTCAATTACAACTCCATATTTGATGAAACTAATGTTGATTAGTGTTAAGAACATCACTTGAAATACTTTGTTTATGAATAACTGTTTAGTAAATATATTATATTAGTAGCATACAAATATAACGCAATGCCTTGTAATGTACAGGTATAATATTACCTTAATGTGTCACTGTCATTCTCGACTATTTCGTAACACAGCCACTATATCAGTACACCACCATACATGTCATTTTATCTGTTTAATTAACGGTGGTTCGTGGGATAAATCGAGGGTTGACGTCCGTGTTTTCGGAGAGGAACGTGAAATCGGTCCGTTATGGCGCGGATAAGGTGCAAAATTCGCCTTCCTCAATATAAATATAGTGATTGCGTAGCATGGCAGAAACTTAGGGATCACTGTGTGCGTTGTCCATCGTGGTCGTCCTTCTTCTGTCACACTTTAACCTGCATAATATTGGCATAACTTAACCTATGAACATAAACCCCTACACACATCTTCATCTTACTCAAAGAAATGATGTTACGCATATCCAATAACTCTTACCTTTATTTTGACAGAGTTATGCACCTTTTCATAAAACTTTAACCTGCAACCTAACCAAGCTCATAACTGATCATAACTTGAAATGTATTTGACGTATGTTCATAAAAACTTCAAACACATCTTCATCTTACTCAAAAAATGTATTTACTTATGTCCAATAACTCAGACTTTTATGTTGATCGAGTTACGCCCCTTTTCATAAAACTTCAACCTGTAACCTAACCTGGCTAATAACTCGGCAACATATTGAACTATGGTGATACTATGGTGATACAACTTTATACAGTTATTCTCTAGCAGTTATTCAATGCCGTTGACATGTCCAGTAACTCTGACTTTCATTCTGACTTTCATTTTGTCAGAGTTATGGCCATTTTCATGGCTTTAATATGCAGCCTAACCTAGCTCACAACTTCGCAATTTATTAACCAATGGTCATGACATTTTATACAGCTACTCATTATCACTCATGCAATGCAGAGTTATGCCCCTTTTCATAGACTTGAACAAAACTCAACACCCTGCTTCATATTTCGTGAAGGATTGCACCCACTGTATTCAAACGTTTATTTTTAGATTGTAACTGCTGAAATAATCTCACGGCAGACGACAACAGTGTTCCGTGAACACAATTGTTCCGTGGAACACAATTCTAGTTCATAAACAAAGTGTAGCTGAACTTGGTTCATTTTGACATTTGTTTGAGAGCAGAGAGAGGCAAATTATTTGTTCTATAAATGATACAGCTTCCTTTGTACATATAATATTTACAATAGTTTATGTCTATAACGTAAATGATGGCCTGCATTAAACGTGATAGCTTAAATACCCAATTTCGCCATGAGCTTGTGAACCTGAAATTGTTTAATGGCGACCACAACACTTTTGTAAATTGTACATTTGACGCAGTGATATTTAACTTAACCGATTTACTCGCGAGTTTCAGCAGTTCCAGTAAATCCAAACGGATGGTGGCGTTGTTATTTTATATTTAACTCTTATTTTGCGTTATGTTAGAAAAGATCCGCAGTAAGATGACACTAAAAAAGGAGTATGAAAGGAGAACAAGTATTTCTCACAGAATATAGGATATTTGACAGATGGAGACACCTTGATAAAATTAGAACAAAGCAACTACCGCACACAAGTTTTAACTAAAGTTACAGATGGAAAGAGCGACACCCATAACAATCCCATCCAGATCCAACTCGAACCTATGTTTCAACTTGTACAGAAGCGGTATGTCGATGTATACCAAATCTGGTAACAAGAGGTGATAGCATACACAATTGCTAATTTACTTAAATCGCATTTAGGCCCGTGGTGATAAAAACAAAGATGTTCACTATTTGTTACACCAAATCATTGCAGCCTACTTCCTAGTACACCACATAATCTGTTATTGAAGATAGGCTGTTAAATAAAACACAAATAAAAATAGTTTATATTTATTGGCCTAAACTGGAAATGGCTTCAGCATAATATATCAAGAAACATAATGTGCATATCAAATGTGCAGTCTCGATACTTATAAACAATTTTGAAAAATGGATATAGCTCAGACCAAGTTTTGAAGTGAATGAAAACTGTACTCAGTGAACCCTGAGTTCAGATGTTCACCAAGCCAGATATTTAAAATTTAGTTGCTTTTCTTCAAATGTTCTCGTAAAATAATTACTACACACTGCTGTGACCGCGACATACTGTCAGAACGGCTGAACAGCCAGCGCTGAAGCCACGACGATAAGAACGCGATTCTTAAGGACCCGTAACCGTCCGCATAAGCCCAACACCACCATTTCTAGGATAATCTACCTGAAATATATATATATACATATAAAACCAATGCAAAACAGATCGGGCAAAAAACATAATCATTAAAATGGGGGTATGGGCAGGTTGGTATTTATTTTATAAAAGACCGAGATACATGCTTATAATTTGGATTTTAGTCTCCTGTATTTAGTAGATACAACCAGCTGACTAATCGTCCCATTGGAAAAGACCGGATATACGGTAAAGCGTACAAATTACTCAGTCTTAAAATTAACAAAAATCCGGAAGGCCACAAACTGTGCAGCAAATGTGGCCACAACTCACGTAAAGTATCCACCCCACTACAATAAAAGGATTTATGTCGATAATCGACAAATCCCATTGTTTTAGAAGAATGTGTAGTACTAAGTCTAACTGAACCGCGATACTAATAATATGAACTTGAGGCGAGCACGGAAAATGTGAACAAAGCAACTACCGCACACAAGTTTTAACTAAAGTTACAGATGAAAAGAGCGACACCCAGAACAATACAAATAAGCAACTCAAAAATGGGGTTCCTCCCAGGGGTTTGTGGGTGGTGGTGTGTGGTGGTGGGGGGGGGGGGGGGGGGGGCTTGTTGGCGGGGGGGGGGGGGGCGGGGAAATGGCCATTTATATTTGGTGAACAAGGGAACAATGGCTGTTAAGGAAAAAGAGAACATTGACACATATTTTTAGGGAACAATTGGACATGATTTTACAGTTTACAGGAAATAACATTCTAACATCTAGTTTTAATATTAAAAAAAAAATCACAAAAAGTTAACATTTCAAACAATATTTTTGTGATGACAGTGTTGCAACTATAATAACTGTAGGCCAGAATGAATTTTGGGGAACAATAGCAAATATTTTAAACATTAAAAATACTTTCATAGAACAGGGGAACAAAGCAAAATAGTTGTGAGGTACAAGGGAACACTGACTCATATTTTCAGGGAAAAAAGGAAGATGTACCCCTTCCACCCTCCTGGGGGCCTCAATAATCATAAGAAGAATGAATAAATCATTAAATGCAATGTACAATTTGAAACGGACCAATTGCGTTTACCATATTGTTCATACTGAGTGGGGACTGATTAAAACAGGCAAAAATATGTTCAAAACGGTTTTTGATAATAATGAATTCAAGTATATATACTCAGTTGCAAAAGAAAATGTGCACTTTGAAAATTTTACTTTACACCCCTATCCATTTTATCAAGCGCACAGTCCTTAATGATTCTACCTATTGAAAAACAAATGACAACATGATATTGGCACAGTCACACACAGTCCTTAATGATTCTACCTATTGAAAAACAAATGACAACATGATATTGGCAATAGAATGATAAAAAATTTGGTACCAAACATGATATATTAATTTTGGAATTTATAAATTTTATTCTAAAAAAAACTCATTGCACACTTTCTTTTGCAACTGAGCTGTATACACTTTCGTGATGTAACTAAACTGAAAGATTGTTAACTTTATACATATACATACATTGCTCCAATTGCTTTTTTATATATTTTTTTTTTTGCCAGAAATGTTGATATTTTCTATGTTATTATTTATTACTAAATATATGCAAACTGTGACCTGTGTATTTAGCCAATAACACTAGATGGGAGATGGGGATAATTGTTTTAATTTTAACACCACAGTCCATCTATCCTGTTCTTACATTGCATAAGAACCGTCTGTACCAGATGGCAAGTTGCATTCACTTCAGTGCATGGGTTTGAAGAAATCTATTCCAATGATTTTATCTGTGTGTGACCCAATGGGCCACTCCTGAAAGATGCTAGTGTCACCATTCAATGCTGGTTGTAAATGTCTGACAGAATAATGCAACTATCACTCACAGACAATCATTTAAATATAAACAAAGGATAGATGACTCTTTTCTTGAAGACGTTCAGTGTGATGCAGCCCTTCTGTAGTGTAAATCTCATTTTTGCTTTTCACTGAAAAAGCAGTTCCAGTACATCCTGGTGTTTCATCTCTGTTCTGGTCCGTTGTGTTCCGGTGAATCATACCACTGGTCCATAACTATGTCATTAAACAAATACAAACATTTCCGGTTTTTAAATTTTATAATGAGTCATTTTTACCATGCCACAGATATGACTTACAAATCATTATCTGAGTCAAATAAATGAGAACCAGACCATCCGCCATATTTTAAACGATAGGTATGGGCACAATAGAATCTGGTCTTATGATTGTTTTTAGTGAAATGTATATATCTACAGTCTATAGTGCTGCCACACTGGAATACCACACAGTAGTACATCAGGTGTGTGTGTGTGTGTGTGGGTGTATTTTTAAATGAACAAAGCTAGGGGGTGAGGAGTGGTGGTATGGGCGGGGGGATATGTGGTGGTGGTTTGGGTGGGGGCGTGTGGTCTAGACTTTTCAGAAGAGTGGCGTCTGTCTGAGGAACTTTTCCTCTTTTTGTTCAGGGTGGGGGGATGTTTTGTAGATTTTTCTAGGTGGTAGTATGAAGAAACGCTTTCCGTGCGCGGCGAGGGTGGTTTGTCCATACATAATTAATCATTTAAACTTGCTCAACATAAACTCACAAAAGTGTTCGTACGAAGTGAAAGCAATTGTAATCGAGTTGTCCATAATTGATCATTTAAACTTGCTCAATATCAACTCACAAATGTGTTAGTACAAAGTGAAAGCAATCCAAGTCTTCCAGAAATTACCTGAGTTGTCACTAGTCGTCTGCAAATAATGTCAATATTTACTACTGTTACGTCACTGATTTTAACACGCGCTAATTTGCATACTCTTGAAAGTTTCCGGCCAAGACGATTTAATGTTCATATCTAGTGTTTACAAATAAAATGTATACCAATTTATTCACTTACATATCCCTCTAGTGTTGTTTTAACATTGTGCGCTATGCAGTTGTTGACATGTTCAGTATATTTTTGCAGTTACTGACATTTTTTAAATTTACCACGAAAATGACAGCTTCTCTACAAAGCCTCAGTTTCGCATTTTAACCCTTTACATAGTATGCTTCACATAGTCTATAGGACTTTGTCAAGGAGTCAGAGAGCTTTTCAAATTATTTCTGAAACTCTATTCTAACCAGCCCTAACGGAAACGTTGCATAGAAAACTGTTTTAAAGAAAACAAATCAAATTTTCGAAACTAAAACTCCGTAAATTGCGACCGGTGTCTGCGTTAGAACAGCTTAAAGCGTGACAACGACGATTTACAATCAAAATCGAGAAGCAAAGATTAGCAATTATCCTTTTTTCTTCTTTTTTTCCCCTCCCGTTACCGTAAAGCTCGGCACTTCTCGCTAGCTGTGCTCGCAATCTCAAGTTATCAAACACGAAATTTAGCATTCACGTAACTCAGTCATCAACAAACACGCATTCAAAACAAACAACACAAGTAAGGATCCATAAAAGCAACGTGTGCGACACTGCACAAATGAAAAGTTTATCAACATGCGGTACCTTGGAAAGGTCAGTGGCAAAACGCTTCTAGGTTATAGAGTGCATCAAGTCTCACCCTATTGTCATCTCAGTTAAACAGTTCAAAGCAATCCTCGCAAAGTTATATCCCCTTACGAATTAGATCATGTGTACGTATGAATATAAAAACAAAACCCTGCAAAGCCTGTAAACTGTTAATGGCAAGGTTAAAAATACATTAAACGCTATCACCCTTTTCTGGATTTAGGTGGACGTTATCCTTGGGTCCACAATCTGTCGGCTGATCGCACTATCGAAGAGGACACATACACTAAACATGTAGTGCGTTGCAAGATTATAGGGTCATTACCGTTTTCAGCCTATGCTATCTCTCATAGATTGGATACATCGTTTTAGCGCGGATGTTACCATAATTTTCAAGACCAGACCTATTAGTACAAGAAAATATTCGAGATATTGCGATCTTCGGTTTCCCACTAAACTGCGTGTTACGGTCCTTTGCGATTCGAATGATAATGTAAAATCTGACATTAATCAGATGTCCATGAGGACAAGTAATGGTATAAAATCAACATTAAAACAGACATGGTACTGTTTATTTTACAAGATACAATCATCATACACATTACATCATTATTCGCGTTATAATTTGAAACGTCAATCATTATGTTGCACTACGGCGCTTTTCATTAGTAAAATGCGGCGCTTTTAGAAATCGTCACTCATATGACAGAGAATCATAACGGTATCATATATGAATTTAAAACTATGTTAATATCATTTATTTATAAGAAAATAAAACATTAATTTGATAATCGTTTTTTTAAATCTTTTTTACAATAATATCTATGTTCTAGTTCTGTTTATTTATAACAAAACTCATTAAAAATACAGTTTATAATTTAATAGATAACTTGGACTTTCTGTCTGGCTCTTCGAATTTTTCTTAAAGAAAGAAGGAACATGGAATATAATTTTGCTCATTTCACAAACATTGAATACTGAGTTTAACTCTTGCGAGTAGACACTAGCGTATGTATGTATTATGATTTGTGCAGACGCATCACATAATATCATTATTCTGAAATTTGTTGCCAAACAGGGAATTCTTTTGTATTGTTGACGAAATAGCGTAATATAATAGAATTTTGAAATTTTGTTGTGAGAGGGATGGGTTTCTCCGACCCAATGTGTGAAGTTTTTAAGTTGATTGAATAATAGTACAGAATTGAAATTATTATTATATTAATTTCTATTGTAGCATGGTCACTGAAAATTCCTTTTGTAATTGCACAGGTGTAAATCGTTTAATTGCAAATAACACCTGTCAGAATAAATGGTGTATTACAAGTAATAGATAGAGTCTGGTCTCAGCGAGTTGGCATATCTAAACACCGAAAAGGGCGTAGTAGCCCATCGAGGTTTTTAAATAACCAACGAGCTGAGACAGACTCTATCTTTTTCTTGAAGCATGGTGCACTTAGTAGCACTGTGACGTCATAGTGACCGTACCCTAAATTCCAATATCCGGTAGATGTAGTACGGTATAGCCATGCCCCTTTAATTACCCTAAATCAAACCATTTAATGCTCTGCATTCATCGAAGAAAATGTCATCGACCATGCTACAACTACCAGTTATTGGAAGTTAGAGTATGTCAGGGAGCTGAAATGGACATTCTACACAACAAATAGAGCATGGTTTCATCTCGTTGGTTAATTTAAACACCTCGATTGGCTACGCCCATCTCGATGTTTAAATTAACCAACTCAGTGAGACCATACTCTATCTATAACTTAATTAGTGAGAATGTATACTATTTTGCAGATTGTGTGAACATCTGACATTGAGAATACCAATATATATTTGATATTTGAGGACGTGTTTTGTGAGAATATAAATTGAGAAATTTATCTGAGAACTGTAATAGTTTGTAACATGTTTTATGAGAATCTTACATTTGAGAACTTTATTGGAGAACTGTAATAGTTTGTTGAGACTACTGAACGTGAGTTTAGACATGTTAGAATATGTATGGGATATCTGACCATGAGAATACTGTATAGTTAGCTTGATTTGAGAACTATTTGAGAGCTTTATTTAAGAACTTGACAACATTTGAGAACTTAACTAGATTGTTGAGACTATTGGATAGATTTATAAATGTGAGTAACATATAACCCGAATCATTTCGCCAATAACAATCATAAAAATCCATACAGTCTTTAATCTTAAAGGGAATGTAGCGCCACAGCCAAACTATCTTTATTATTGAGAGTTCTGAATTTTTTTATTAAAGGTGAAAGAATTTCCAAAATCGCATGATAAACAAAGAAGTTATGATTATTTGAAGGTTCTGTTGAAACGGATATGAAAGCCGCCATTTTGAGAGCTATGACATCACAGTTCTAATGACCATATATGGAATATTTATAAATATGAAAAATTACTGATTAATAAGAAAAATGACAGCTACTTTATGACAAATATGTATACTTAATGGCAATAATGCTTTATATTACCAGTAAAGGATTTTGCATTCATTTGCAGCGACTTTCTTTGCTTTAAATGATTTGATCAATATTCCATATATGGTAATTTAGAACTATGACATCATAGTTCTAAAAATGGCAGCTCCCATATCCGTTTTAGAACAACCTTTAAATGGTCATATCTTTTTTGTTTATCATCCGATTTTGATAATTCTTTCACCTTTTCACAAGTTTTTCAGAACTCTCAGTAATAAAGCTGTTTGGCCGTGGCGCTACATTCCCTTTAACCATAGCAACAGCTCAAAACCATTTGATTACTAATGTTTTCGCCTTCAGTACGCAGTACCTTGATTTTTAATACAATTAGGTATAACATCGCGCAGGAAATGTAACTGTAACAGTGTCATTTTATGGCTGTATATTTTAATGTTTTATTCCTTATCCAATTTCCCAATTCCAGGCCCCTGTGGGTTTTTATTTCGGAATATGTTATATGTTAACAGTAGTTGTCGTTCTTGATTGTT
This sequence comes from Cyrtodaria siliqua, assembly GCA_037043455.1. NCBI lineage: Eukaryota > Metazoa > Mollusca > Bivalvia > Adapedonta > Hiatellidae > Cyrtodaria > Cyrtodaria siliqua. The sequence goes on from JAWPHD010002293.1 coordinate 18,059, forward strand.
TCCGCTCTTTCCTTTGTAATACAATCCCTTGAGGAATTACGTCTAGATTTGTTGTGGACATGTCTGGAGAAATATAAAAGATGATTAGCGGTTCTTTGTCGCTTCTATTGAATGGTAATGGAAACTCGTTTAAATACTTGGCTGAAATACTGATTGTCTGTGTAAAGTTATCAACCATAGGCAAGAATATAATAGAGATTATTGAACTGCTCGGATCTATTATACGGAAATCCTTCACGAGATGGTAGACGTGTTTTTTTTTACGAACGAGCGGAGACGGTTGAGTGAAAAAAACAGCACACGTCTCCCATTGAGTGAAGGACTTCCCTATAATCGAACCCAGCAGTTAAATAGTATATCTACTACATTTTAAATCAGTTTATGTATGACCTTAACGGAAATTATTCGCTTTATTGAACGTTATCGGACGATGACGCTGACGTTAGCAACACGTTGTTTTCGTCATGTCTTTTTGTGTTCTAAGTTAGTTAATAATATTTAACGATTATGAATATTCTTTCATCTAGAAATCCCAATCTTTCACCCATAGAAATGTAATACATATTTATATGGAACGAACTCTTCTTAGTATTAGAAACCACGTACAATTGCATAGCATCTACAGGAACACAGTCAACCAAAAACACATTCAAAACAATACTTGCCTATTTTACGGCGGTCAATCTGATAATCGAAGTTCGAAGTCCGTTATTTCGAATAAGAACGTAAAATCGGTCCGTTGTGGCCTTGTATCGTTATCGTACACATCGCCTGATCCGTAACACCCAAATCATCGTCTTCAGGAAGTCAAATTTTGCATTTTACCAACGCCACAATAGACCGATTCGGCGATTGCACGTCATAATCTGAAATAATGACGTCGAACCTCGAGTATCTGAGATTTATTGCATACGCATTTACAAGCTCCGTTTAGTATCAATGTCTCCGTGGCCGAATGTTTAACGACGTTGCGTTGTAAACCTTCACCTCTCACCGCTGCGGGTTCGAATCCCACTGAGTGCTCGACTCGTATTTGAGGTCGTGTCGATTCTTACGGGTGGCGGGAGGGGTATAGAACGGGTTCTACCCAGGAAAAGTTGGTGGTCTGCCTCCACCACAAACAATCGACCGTCACAAAAATTAATGAAAATGAAGTGAAACATCATACAAACAAACAAACAAACAAACAAACAATAGTTTCAATGTAACAGGAAACGTAATATTCGCTCTTATATCGATGTGTAGTAAAGTCATATTGGGTGTGTAATGTATACTCGTTCGTGATTGGTGCAATTTTCTGTTCATGTCAAAGAGAGTATGTCACGTGATGTAAATAATGTTTTTTTCTTTGTGAACATTCCCACGATGTAACGACAATATGTTTGTTTAAAATAAATGAATTCGGGGAAAATTAAATGTTACAGCCTATTTTATTGTTCTAATTTAAAAATGCATATGTTGTAAAAAGTTTATTATATTTGTCTTCGGATATATGCACTCGTTCTTCGGCGTATACATATTGCGGTCCTCAAGTCGCGCAGAAGAACTCGTGTATATATCCCAATACAAATCTAATAACCTATAATTATGGGCTTTTAAGGAGGAGCGTCTATAGATGACATCTAAACGGAAATATACGCGTAAGACTAAGCAGAAAAAATAATCTACACTAATTGAACGTTGTCTCAACACTTTCTATCGGAAAGTGATTTCCTAGTATAATTATGGAGGATCTATGTCACATTAATGACTAATGATTAATTTCCTCGAAAAACCTCTTGGGTACTTTCGCCTTCCGATATGTGTCTTACTACAGCCATCTTACTATCGATCATTGCTAGGGAAAGGTACTACTAATCAGTTTAATTGACAACAGCCATCCAACTATCGATCATTAATAGGGAAAGGTACTACTAATCAGTTTAATTGACAACAGCCATCCAACCATCGATCATTGCTAGGGAAAGGTACTACTAATCAGTTTAATTGACAACAGCCATCCAACCATCGATCATTGCTATGGAAAGGTACTACTAATCAGTTTAATTGACAACAGCCATCCAACCATCGATCATTGCTATGGAAAGGTACTACTAATCAGTTTAACTGACAACAGCCATCCAACCATCGATCATTGCTAGGGAAAGGTACTACTAATCAGTTTAACTGACAACAGCCATCCAACTATCGATCATTGCTATAAAAAGGTACTATAAATCAGTTTAATTGACAACAGTCATCCCACCATCGATCATTGCTAGGGAAATGTACTACTAATCAGTTTAATTGACAACAGCCATCCAACTATCGATCATTGTTAAAAAAAGGTACTACTAATCAGTTTAACTGACAACAGCCATCCAACTATCGATCATTGCTAGGGAAAGGTACTACTAATCAGTTTAATTGACAACAGTCATCCAAATATCGATCATTGCTAGGGAAAGGTACTACTAATCAGTTTAATTGACAACAGCCATACAACTATTGATCATTGCTATGGAAAGGTACTACTAATCAGTTTAATTGACAACAGCCTTCCAACCATCGATCATTGCTATGGAAAGGTACTACTAATCAGTTTAATTGACAACAGTCATCCAGCCATCGATCATTGCTAGGGAAAGATAACACTAATCAGTTTAATTGACAACAGCCTTCCAACCATCGATCATTGCTATGGAAAGGTACTACTAATCAGTTTAATTGACAACAGCCATCCAACCATCAATCATTGCTAGGGAATGGTCCTACTAATCAGTTTAATTGACAACAGCCATCCAACTATCGATCATTGCTATAAAAAGGTACTACTAATCAGTTTAACTGACAACAGTCATCCAACTATCGATCATTGCTAGGGAAAGGTACTACTAATCAGTTTAATTGACAACAGCCATCAAACTATCGATCATTGCTAGGGAAAGGTACTACTAATCAGTTTAATTGACAACAGCCATCCAACCATCGACTATTGCTAGTAAAAGGTACTACTAATCAGTTTAATTGACATCAGCCGTCCAACCAACGATCATTGCTAGGGAAAGGTACTACTAATCAGTTTAATTGACAACAGCCATCCAACCATCGATCATTGCTAGGGAAAGGTATTACTTATCAGTTTAATTGACAACAGCCATCCAATCATCGATCATTGCTAGGGAAAGGTACTATTAATCAGTTTAATTGACAACAGCAATCCAACCATCGATCATTGCTTGGGAAAGGTACTACTAATCAGTTTAATTGACAACAGCCTTCCAACCATCGATCATTGCTATGGAAAGGTACTACTAATCAGTTTAATTGACAACAGTCATCCAACTATCGATCATTGCTAGGGAAAGGTACTACTAATCAGTTTAATTGACAACAGCCTTCCAACCATCGATCATTGCTATGGAAAGGTACTACTAATCAGTTTAATTGACAACAGCCATCCAACCATCGATCATTGCTATGGAATGGTACTACTAATCAGTTCAATTGACAACAGCCATCCAACTATCGATCATTAATAGGGAAAGGTACAACTAATCAGTTTAATTGACAACAGCCATCCAACCATCGATCATTGCTAGGGAAAGGTACTACTAATCAGTTTAATTGACAACAGCCATCCAACTATCGATCATTGCTAGGGAAAGGTACTACTAATCAGTTTAATTGACAACAGCCATCCAACGATCGATCATTGCTAGGGAAAGGTACTACTAATCAGTTCAATTGACAACAGCCATCCAACCATCGATCATTGCTAGGGAAAGGTACTACTAATCAGTTTAATTGACAACAGCCATCCAACTATCGATCATTGCTAAGGAAAGGTACTACTAATCAGTTTAATTGACAACAGCCATCCAACCATCGATCATTGCTATGGAAAGGTACTACTAATCAGTTGAATTGACAACAGCCATCCAACCATCGATCATTGCTAGGGAAAGGTACTACTAATCAGTTGAATTGACAACAGCCATCCAACTATCGATCATTGCTAGGGAAAGGTACTACTAATCAGTTTAATTGACAACAGCCATCCAACTATCGATCATTAATAGGGAAAGGTACTACTAATCAGTTTAATTGACAACAGCCATCCAACCATCGATCATTGCTAGGGAAAGGTACTACTAATCAGTTTAATTGACAACAGCCATCCAACCATCGATCATTGCTATGGAAAGGTACTACTAATCAGTTTAATTGACAACAGCCATCCAACCATCGATCATTGCTATGGAAAGGTACTACTAATCAGTTTAATTGACAACAGCCATCCAACCATCGATCATTGCTAGGGAAAGGTACTACTAATCAGTTTAATTGACAACAGCCATCCAACTATCGATCATTGCTAGGGAAAGGTACTACTAATCAGTTTAATTGAATTGAATGTTGTTTAACGGCTCATCAACACAGTATAGGTTATTTAGAGCCGCCCCAGAGAGAGGGGAAGGATACATAGGAATCCGGGAACCTGCCCTACTCTTATTATCGAATAGATTCCTATGGTTCTTTAACGTGCTCGGAGGATAGACCGATACACGGGACCGCCCGGTTTACGTCCCCATCCGACGGACGAGGCTAAGGTAAAGTGTCTTGCCCAAGAACACACCGACGGAACTCAGTGGCACCACGGAGGATTGAACCCGGGGCCTCCGGTTACAAATCCGCCGCGCTACCGACTGCGCCACGCCAGCCAGTTTAATTGACAACAGCCATCCGACTATCGATCATTGCTATGGAAAGGTACTACTAATCAGTTTAAATGACAACAGCCATCTAACCATCGATCATTGCTAGGGAAAGGTACTACTAATCAGTTTAATTTCAACAGTCATCCAACCATCGAGCATTGCTAGGGACAGGTACTACTAATCAGTTTAATTGACAACAGCCAACCAACCATCGATCATTGCTAGGGAATGGTCCTACTAATCAGTTTAATTGACAACAGCCATCCAACTATCGATCATTGCTAGGGAAAGGTACTACTAATCAGTTTAATTGACAACAGCCATCCAACTATCGATCATTGCTAGGGAAAGGTACTACTAATCAGTTTAATTGACAACAGCCATCCAACTATCGATCATTGCTATGGAAAGGTACTACTAATCAGTTTAATTGACAACACCCATCTAACCATCAATCATTGCTAGGGAAAGGTACTATTAATCAGTTTAATTGACAACAGCCATCCAACTATCGATCATTGCTATAAAAAGGTACTACTAATCAGTTTAACTGACAACAGTCATCCAACCATCGATCATTGCTAGGGAAAGGTACTACTAATCAGTTTAATTGACAACAGTCATCCAACTATCGATCATTGCTATAAAAAGGTACTACTAATCAGTTTAACTGACAACAGCCATCCAACTATCGATCATTGCTATGGAAAGGTACTACTAATCAGTTTAATTGACAACAGCCATCCAACCATCGATCATTGCTAGGGAAAGGTACTACTAATCAGTTCAATTGACAACAGTCATCCAACCATCGATCATTTCTAGGGAAAGGTACTACTAATCAGTTTAATTGACAACAGCCATCCAACTATCGATCATTGCTATAAAAAGGTACTACTAATCAGTTTAACTGACAACAGCCATCCAACTATCGATCATTGCTAGGGAAAGGTACTACTAATCAGTTTAACTGACAACAGCCATCCAACTATCGATCATTGCTATAAAAAGGTACTATAAATCAGTTTAATTGACAACAGTCATCCCACCATCGATCATTGCTAGGGAAATGTACTACTAATCAGTTTAATTGACAACAGCCATCCAACTATCGATCATTGTTAAAAAAAGGTACTACTAATCAGTTTAACTGACAACAGCCATCCAACTATCGATCATTGCTAGGGAAAGGTACTACTAATCAGTTTAATTGACAACAGTCATCCAAATATCGATCATTGCTAGGGAAAGGTACTACTAATCAGTTTAATTGACAACAGCCATACAACTATTGATCATTGCTATGGAAAGGTACTACTAATCAGTTTAATTGACAACAGCCTTCCAACCATCGATCATTGATATGGAAAGGTACTACTAATCAGTTTAATTGACAACAGTCATCCAGCCATCGATCATTGCTAGGGAAAGATAACACTAATCAGTTTAATTGACAACAGCCTTCCAACCATCGATCATTGCTATGGAAAGGTACTACTAATCAGTTTAATTGACAACAGCCATCCAACCATCAATCATTGCTAGGGAATGGTCCTACTAATCAGTTTAATTGACAACAGCCATCCAACTATCGATCATTGCTATAAAAAGGTACTACTAATCAGTTTAACTGACAACAGTCATCCAACTATCGATCATTGCTAGGGAAAGGTACTACTAATCAGTTTAATTGACAACAGCCATCAAACTATCGATCATTGCTAGGGAAAGGTACTACTAATCAGTTTAATTGACAACAGCCATCCAACCATCGACTATTGCTAGTAAAAGGTACTACTACTCAGTTTAATTGACATCAGCCGTCCAACCAACGATCATTGCTAGGGAAAGGTACTACTAATCAGTTTAATTGACAACAGCCATCCAACCATCGATCATTGCTAGGGAAAGGTATTACTTATCAGTTTAATTGACAACAGCCATCCAATCATCGATCATTGGTAGGGAAAGGTACTACTAATCAGTTTAATTGACAACAGCAATCCAACCATCGATCATTGCTTGGGAAAGGTACTACTAATCAGTTTAATTGACAACAGCCTTCCAACCATCGATCATTGCTATGGAAAGGTACTACTAATCAGTTTAATTGACAACAGTCATCCAACTATCGATCATTGCTAGGGAAAGGTACTACTAATCAGTTTAATTGACAACAGCCTTCCAACCATCGTTCATTGCTATGGAAAGGTACTACTAATCAGTTTAATTGACAACAGCCATCCAACCATCGATCATTGCTATGGAATGGTACTACTAATCAGTTCAATTGACAACAGCCATCCAACTATCGATCATTAATAGGGAAAGGTACTACTAATCAGTTTAATTGACAACAACCATCCAACCATCGATCATTGCTAGGGAAAGGTACTACTAATCAGTTTAATTGACAACAGCCATCCAACTATCGATCATTGCTAGGGAAAGGTACTACTAATCAGTTTAATTGACAACAGCCATCCAACGATCGATCATTGCTAGGGAAAGGTACTACTAATCAGTTCAATTGACAACAGCCATCCAACCATCGATCATTGCTAGGGAAAGGTACTACTAATCAGTTTAATTGACAACAGCCATCCAACTATCGATCATTGCTAAGGAAAGGTACTACTAATCAGTTTAATTGACAACAGCCATCCAACCATCGATCATTGCTATGGAAAGGTACTACTAATCAGTTGAATTGACAACAGCCATCCAACCATCGATCATTGCTAGGGAAAGGTACTACTAATCAGTTGAATTGACAACAGCCATCCAACTATTGATCATTGCTAGGGAACGGTACTACTAATCAGTTTAATTGACAACAGCTGTCCAACTGTCGATCATTGCTAGGGAAAGGTACTACTAATCAGTTTAATTGACAACAGCCATCCAACTATCGATACTGCTATGGAAAGCTACTACTAATCAGTTTAATTGACAACAGCCATCCAACCATCGATCATTGCTAGGGAAAGGTACTACTAATCAGTTTACCTGCAACAGCCATCCAACTATCGATCATTGCTAAAAAAAGGTACTACTAATCAGTTTAATTGACAACAGTCATCCCACCATTGATCATTGCTAGGGAAATGTACTACTAATCAGTTTAATTGACAACAGCCATCCAACTATCGATCATTGTTAAAAAAAGGTACTACTAATCAGTTTAACTGACAACAGACATCCAACTAACGATCATTGCTAGGGAAAGGTACTACTAATCAGTTTAATTGACAACAGTCATCCAACTATCGATCATTGCTAGGGAAAGGTACTACTAATCAGTTTAATTGACAACAGCCATCCAACCATCGATCATTGCTAGGGAAAGGTACTACTAATCAGTTTAATTGACAACAGCCATCCAACAATCGATCATTGCTATGGAAAGGTACTACTAATCAGTTTAATTGACAACAGCCATCCAACCATCGATCATTGCTAGGGAAAGGTACTACTAATCAGTTTAATCGACAACAGCCATCCAAATATCGATCATTGCTAGGGAAAGGTTCTACTAATCAGTTTAATTGACAACAGCCATCCAACTATCGATCATTGCTAGGGAAAGGTACTACTAATCAGTTTAATTGACAACAGCCATCCAACTATCGATCATTGCTATGGAAAGGTACTACTAATCAGTTTAATTGACAACAGCCATCCAACCATCGATCATTGCTATGGAAAGGTACTACTAATCAGTTTAATTGACAACAGCCATCCAACCATCGATCATTGCTATGGAAAGGTACTAAGAATCAGTTTAATTGACAACAGCCATCCAACCATCGATCATTGCTAGGGAAAGGTACTAAGAATCAGTTTAATTGACAACAGCCATCCAACTATCGATCATTGCGAGGGAAAGGTACTACTAATCAGTTTAATTGACAACAGCCATCCAACTATCGATCATTGCTAGGGAAAGGTACTACTAATCAGTTTATTTGACAACAGCCATCCAACTATCGATCACTGCTATGGAAAGGTACTACTAATCCGTTTAATTGACATCAGCCATCCAACCATCGATCATTGCTAGGGAAAGGTACAACTAATCATTTCAATTTCAACAGCCATCCAACCATCGAGCATTGCTAGGGAAAGGTACTACTAATCAGTTTAATTGACAACAGCCATCCAACCATCGTTCATTGCTAGGGAATGGTCCTACTAATCAGTTTAATTGACAACAGCCATCCAACTATCGATCATTGCTATAAAAAGGTACTACTTATCAGTTTAATTGACAACAGCCATCCAACTATCGATCATTGCTAGGGAAAGGTACTACTATTCAGTTTAATTGACAACAGCCATCCAACTATCGATCATTGCTATGGAAAGGTACTACTAATCAGTTTAATTGACACCAGCCATCCAACCATCGATCATTGCTAGGGAAAGATACTATTATTCAGTTTAATTGACAACAGCCATTCAACTATCGATCATTGCTATAAAAAGGTACTACTAATCAGTTTAACTGACAACAGTCATCGATCCATCGATCATTGCTAGGGAAAGGTACTACTAATCAGTTTAATTGACAACAGCCATCCAACTATCGATCATTGCTATAAAAAGGTACTACTAATCAGTTTAATTGACAACAGTCATCCGACCTTCGATCATTGCTAGGGAAAGGTACTACTAATCAGTTTAATTGACAACAGCCATCCAACTATCGATCATTGTTATAAAAAGGTACTACTAATCAGTTTAACTGACAACAGCCATCCAACTATCGATTATTGCTAGGGAAAGGTACTACTAATCAGTTTAATTGACAACAGCCATCCAACTATCGATCATTGCTAGGGAAAGGTACTACTAATCAGTTTAATTGACAACAGCCATCCAACTATTGATCATTGCTATGGAAAGGTACTACTAGTCAGTTAAATTGACAACAGCCTTCCAACCATCGATGATTGCTATGGAAAGGTACTACTAATCAGTTTAATTGACAACTGTCATACAGCCATCGATCATTGCTATGGAAAGGTACTACTAATCAGTTTAATTGACAACAGCCATCCAACCATCGATCATTGCTATGGAAAGGTACTACTAATCAGTTTAATTGACAACAGCCATCCAACCATCGATCATTGCTAGGGAAAGGTACTACTAATCAGTTTAATTGACAACAGCCATCCAACTATCGATCATTGCTAGGGAAAGGTACTACTAATCAGTTTAATTGACAACAGCCATCCAACCATCGATCATTGCTAGGGAAAGGTACTACTAATCAGTTTAATTGACAACAGCCATCCAACTATAGATCATTGCTATGGAAAGGTACTACTAATCAGTTTAATTGACAACAGCCATCCAACCATCGATCATTGCTATGGAAAGGTACTAAGAATCAGTTTAATTGACAACAGCCATCTAACCATCGATCATTGCTAGGGAAAGGTACTAAGAATCAGTTTAATTGACAACAGCCATCCAACTATCGATCATTGCGAGGGAAAGGTACTACTAATCAGTTTAATTGACAACAGCCATCCAACTATCGATCATTGCTAGGGAAAGGTACTACTAATCAGTTTAATTGACAACAGCCATTCAACTATCGATCACTGCTATGGAAAGGTACTACTAATCCGTTTAATTGACAACAGCCATCCAACCATCGATCATTGCTAGGGAAAGGTACAACTAATCAGTTTAATTTCAACAGCCATCCAACCATCGAGCATTGCTAGGGAAAGGTACTACTAATCAGTTTAATTGACAACAGCCATCCAACTATCGATCATTGTTAAAAAAAGGTACTACTAATCAGTTTAACTGACAACAGACATCCAACTATCGATCATTGCTAGGGAAAGGTACTACTAATCAGTTTAATTGACAACAGCCATCCAACCATCGATCATTGCTATGGAAAGGTACTACTAATCAGTTGAATTGACAACAGCCATCCAATCATCGATCATTGCTAGGGAAAGGTACTACTAATCAGTTTAATTGACAACAGCCATCCAACTATCGATCATTGCTAGGGAAAGGTACTACTAATCAGTTTAATTGACAACAGCCATCAAACCATCGAACATTGCTAGGGAAAGGTACTACTAATCAGTTTAATTGACAACAGCCATCCAACTATCGATCATTGCTATGGAAAGGTACTACTAATCAGTTTAATTGACAACAGCCATCCAACCATCGATCATTGCTATGGAAAGGTACTAAGAATCAGTTTAATTGACAACAGCCATCCAACCATCGATCATTGCTAGGGAAAGGTACTAAGAATCAGTTTAATTGACAACAGCCATCCAACTATCGATCATTGCTATGGAAAGGTACTACTAATCAGTTTAATTGACAACAGCCATCCAACCATCGATCATTGCTATGGAAAGGTACTATGAATCAGTTTAATTGACAACAGCCATCCAACCATCGATCATTGCTAGGGAAAGGTACTAAGAATCAGTTTAATTGACAACAGCCATCCAACTATCGATCATTGCGAGGGAAAGGTACTACTAATCAGTTTAATTGACAACAGCCATCCAACTATCGATCATTGCTAGGGAAAGGTACTACTAATCAGTTTAATTGACAACAGCCATCCAACTATCGATCATTGTTTGGGAAAGGTACTACTAATCAGTTTAATTGACAACAGCCATCCAACTATTGATCATTGCTATGGAAAGGTACTACTAATCAGTTAAATTGACAACAGCCTTCCAACCATCGATGATGGCTATGGAAAGGTACTACTAATCAGTTTAATTGACAACAGTCATCCAGCCATCGATCATTGTTATGGAAAGGTACTACTAATCAGTTTAATTGACAACAGCCATCCAACCATCGATCATTGCTATGGAAAGGTACTACTAATCAGTTTAATTGACAACAGCCATCCAACCATCGATCATTGCTAAGGTACTACTAATCAGTTTAATTGACAACAGCCATCCAACTATCGATCATTGCTAGGGAAAGGTACTACTTATCAGTTTAATTGACAACAGCCATCCAACCATCGATCATTGCTAGGGAAAGGTACTACTAATCAGTTTAATTGACAACAGCCATCCAACTATCGATCATTGCTATGAAAAGGTACTACTAATCAGTTTAATTGACAACAGCCATCCAACCATCGATCATTGCTATGGAAAGGTACTAAGAATCAGTTTAATTGACAACAGCCATCCAACCATCGATCATTGCTAGGGAAAGGTACTAAGAATCAGTTTAATTGACAACAGCCATCCAACTATCGATCATTGCGAGGGAAAGGTACTACTAATCAGTTTAATTGACAACAGCCATCCAACTATCGATCATTGCTAGGGAAATTTACTACTAATCAGTTTAATGTCAACAGCCATCCAACTATCGATCACTGCTATGGAAAGGTACTACTAATCCGTTTAATTGACAACAGCCATCCGACCAACGATCATTGCTAGGGAAAGGTACAACTAATCAGTTTAATTTCAACAGCCATCCAACCATCGAGCATTGCTAGGGAAAGGTACTACTAATCAGTTTAATTGACAACAGCCATCCAACTATCGATCATTGTTAAAAAAAGGTACTACTAATCAGTTTAACTGACAACAGTCATCCAACTATCGATCATTGCTAGGGAAAGGTACTACTAATCAGTTTAATTGACAACAGTCATCCAACTATCGATCATTGCTAGGGAAAGGTACTACTAATAAGTTTAATTGACAACAGCCATACAACCATCGATCATTGCTAGGGAAAGGTACTACTAATCAGTTTAATTGACAACAGCCATCCAACTATCGATCATTGCTATGGAAAGGTACTACTAATCAGTTTAATTGACAACAGCCATCCAACCATCGATCATTGCTATAGAAAGGTACTACTAATCAGTTTAATTGACAACAGCCATCCAACCATCGATCATTGCTAGGGAAAGGTACTACTAATCAGTTTAATTGACAACAGCCATCCAACTATCGATCATTGCTAGGGAAAGGTACTACTAATCAGTTTAATTGACAACAGCCATCCAACCATCGATCATTGCTAGGGAAAGGTACTACTAATCAGTTTAATTGACAACAGCCATCCAACTATCGATCATTGCTATGGAAAGGTACTACTAATCAGTTTAATTGACAACAGCCATCCAACCATCGATCATTGCTATGGAAAGGTACTAAGAATCAGTTTAATTGACAACAGCCATCAAACCATCGATCATTGCTAGGGAAAGGTACTAAGAATCAGTTTAATTGACAACAGCCATCCAACTATCGATCATTGCGAGGGAAAGGTACTACTAATCAGTTTAATTGACAACAGCCATCCAACTATCGATCATTGCTAGGGAAAGGTACTACTAATCAGTATAATTGACAACAGCCATCCAACTATCGATCACTGCTATGGAAAGGTACTACTAATCCGTTTAATTGACAACAGCCATCCAACCATCGATCATTGCTAGGGAAAGGTACAACTAATCAGTTTAATTTCAACAGCCATCGAACCATCGAGCATTGCTAGGGAAAGGTACTACTAATCAGTTTAATTGACATCAGCCATCCAACCATCGATCATTGCTAGGGAATGGTCCTACTAATCAGTTTAATTGACAACAGCAATCCAACTATCGATCATTGCTATAAAAAGGTACTATTTATCAGTTTAATTGACAACAGCCATCCAACTATCGATCATTGCTAGGGAAAGGTACTACTATTCAGTTTAATTGACAACAGCCATCCAACTATCGATCATTGCTATGGAAAGGTACTACTAATCAGTTTAACTGACACCAGCCATCCAACCATCGATCATTGCTAGGGAAAGATACTATTAATCAGTTTAATTGACAACAGCCATTCAACTATCGATCATTGCTAGGGAAAGGTACTACTAATCAGTTTAACTGACAACAGTCATCGATCCATCGATCATTGCTAGGGAAAGGTACTACTAATCAGTTTAATTGACAACAGCCATCCAACTATCGATCATTGCTATGGAAAGGTACTACTAATCAGTTTAATTGACAACAGCCATCCAACCATCGATCATTGCTATGGAAAGGTACTACTAATCAGTTTAATTGACAACAGCCATCCAACCATCGATCATTGCTTGGGAAAGGTACTACTAATCAGTTTAATTGACAACAGCCATCCAACTATCGATCATTGCTATGGAAAGGTACTACTAATCAGTTTAATTGACAACAGCCATCCAACCATCGATCATTGCTATGGAAAGGCACTAAGAATCAGTTTAATTGACAACAGCCATCCTACCATCGATCATTGCTAGGGAAAGGTACTAAGAATCAGTTTAATTGACAACAGCCATCCAACTATCGATCATTGCGAGGGAAAGGTAATACTAATCAGTTTAATTGACAACAGCCATCCAACTATCGATCATTGCTAGGGAAAGGTACTACTAATCAGTTTAATTGACAACATCCATCCAACTATCGATCACTGCTATGGAAAGGTACTACTAATCCGTTTAATTGACAACAGCCATCCAACCATCGATCATTGCTAGGGAAAGGTACAACTAATGAGTTTAATTTCAACAGCCATCCAACCATCGAGCATTGCTAGGGAAAGGTACTACTAATCAGTTTAATTGACAACAGCCATCCAACTATCGATCATTGTTAAAAAAAGGTACTACTAATCAGTTTAACTGACAACAGACATCCAACTATCGATCATTGATAGGGAAAGGTACTACTAATCAGTTTAATTGACAACAGTCATCCAACTATCGATCATTAATAGGGCAAGGTACTACTAATCAGTTTAATTGACAACAGCCATCCAACCATCGATCATTGCTAGGGAAAGGTACTACTAATCAGTTTAATTGACAACAGCCATCCAACGATCGATCATTGCTATGGAAAGGTACTACTAATCAGTTTAATTGACAACAGCCATCCAACCATCGATCATTGCTATGGAAAGGTACTACTAATCAGTTTAATTGACAACAGCCATCCAACCATCGATCATTGCTAGGGAAAGGTACTACTAATCAGTTTAATTGACAACAGCCATCCAACTATCGATCATTGCTAGGGAAAGGTACTACTAATCAGTTTAATTGACAACAGCCATCCAACCATCGATCATTGCTAGGGAAAGGTACTACTAATCAGTTTAATTGACAACAGTCATCCAACTATCGATCATTGCTATGGAAAGGTACTACTAATCAGTTTAATTGACAACAGCCATCCAACCATCGATCATTGCTATGGAAAGGTACTAAGAATCAGTTTAATTGACAACAGCCATCCAACCATCGATAATTGCTAGGGAAAGGTACTAAGAATCAGTTTAATTGACAACAGCCATCCAACTATCGATCATTGCGAGGGAAAGGTACTACTAATCAGTTTAATTGACAACAGCCATCCAACTATCGATCATTGCTAGGGAAAGGTACTTCTAATCAGTTTAATTGACAACAGCCATCCAACTATCGATCACTGCTATGGAAAGGTACTACTAATCCGTTTAATTTCAACAGCCATCCAACCATCGAGCATTGCTAGGGAAAGGTACTACTAATCAGTTTAATTGACAACAGCCATCCAACTATCGATCATTGTTAAAAAAAGGTACTACTAATCAGTTTAACTGACAACAGACATCCAACTATCGATCATTGATAGGGAAAGGTACTACTAATCAGTTTAATTGACAACAGTCATCCAACTATCGATCATTAATAGGGCAAGGTACTACTAATCAGTTTAATTGACAACAGCCATCCAACCATCGATCATTGCTAGGGAAAGGTACTACTAATCAGTTTAATTGACAACAGCCATCCAACGATCGATCATTGCTATGGAAAGGTACTACTAATCAGTTTAATTGACAACAGCCATCCAACCATCGATCATTGCTATGGAAAGGTACTACTAATCAGTTTAATTGACAACAGCCATCCAACCATCGATCATTGCTAGGGAAAGGTACTACTAATCAGTTTAATTGACAACAGCCATCCAACTATCGATCATTGCTAGGGAAAGGTACTACTAATCAGTTTAATTGACAACAGCCATCCAACCATCGATCATTGCTAGGGAAAGGTACTACTAATCAGTTTAATTGACAACAGCCATCCAACTATCGATCATTGCTATGGAAAGGTACTACTAATCAGTTTAATTGACAACAGCCATCCAACCATCGATCATTGCTATGGAAAGGTACTAAGAATCAGTTTAATTGACAACAGCCATCCAACCATCGATAATTGCTAGGGAAAGGTACTAAGAATCAGTTTAATTGACAACAGCCATCCAACTATCGATCATTGCGAGGGAAAGGTACTACTAATCAGTTTAATTGACAACAGCCATCCAACTATCGATCATTGCTAGGGAAAGGTACTTCTAATCAGTTTAATTGACAACAGCCATCCAACTATCGATCACTGCTATGGAAAGGTACTACTAATCCGTTTAATTGACAACAGCCATCCAACCATCGATCATTGCTAGGGAAAGGTACAACTAATCAGTTTAATTTCAACAGCCATCCAACCATCGAGCATTGCTAGGGAAAGGTACTACTAATCAGTTTAATTGACAACAGCCATCCAACTATCGATCATTGTTAGGGAATGGTCCTACTAATCAGTTTAATTGACAACAGCCATCCAACTATCGATCATTGCTAGGGAAAGGTACTTCTAATCAGTTTAATTGACAACAGCCATCCAACTATCGATCACTGCTATGGAAAGGTACTACTAATCCGTTTAATTTCAACAGCCATCCAACCATCGAGCATTGCTAGGGAAAGGTACTACTAATCAGTTTAATTGACAACAGCCATCCAACTATCGATCATTGTTAAAAAAAGGTACTACTAATCAGTTTAACTGACAACAGACATCCAACTATCGATCATTGATAGGGAAAGGTACTACTAATCAGTTTAATTGACAACAGTCATCCAACTATCGATCATTAATAGGGCAAGGTACTACTAATCAGTTTAATTGACAACAGCCATCCAACCATCGATCATTGCTAGGGAAAGGTACTACTAATCAGTTTAATTGACAACAGCCATCCAACGATCGATCATTGCTATGGGAAGGTACTACTAATCAGTTTAATTGACAACAGCCATCCAACCATCGATCATTGCTATGGAAAGGTACTACTAATCAGTTTAATTGACAACAGCCATCCAACCATCGATCATTGCTAGGGAAAGGTACTACTAATCAGTTTAATTGACAACAGCCATCCAACTATCGATCATTGCTAGGGAAAGGTACTACTAATCAGTTTAATTGACAACAGCCATCCAACCATCGATCATTGCTAGGGAAAGGTACTACTAATCAGTTTAATTGACAACAGCCATCCAACTATCGATCATTGCTATGGAAAGGTACTACTAATCAGTTTAATTGACAACAGCCATCCAACCATCGATCATTGCTATGGAAAGGTACTAAGAATCAGTTTAATTGACAACAGCCATCCAACCATCGATAATTGCTAGGGAAAGGTACTAAGAATCAGTTTAATTGACAACAGCCATCCAACTATCGATCATTGCGAGGGAAAGGTACTACTAATCAGTTTAATTGACAACAGCCATCCAACTATCGATCATTGCTAGGGAAAGGTACTTCTAATCAGTTTAATTGACAACAGCCATCCAACTATCGATCACTGCTATGGAAAGGTACTACTAATCCGTTTAATTGACAACAGCCATCCAACCATCGATCATTGCTAGGGAAAGGTACAACTAATCAGTTTAATTTCAACAGCCATCCAACCATCGAGCATTGCTAGGGAAAGGTACTACTAATCAGTTTAATTGACAACAGCCATCCAACTATCGATCATTGCTAGGGAATGGTCCTACTAATCAGTTTAATTGACAACAGCCATCCAACTATCGATCATTGCTATAAAAAGGTACTACTTATCAGTTTAATTGACAACAGCCATCCAACTATCGATCATTGCTAGGGAAAGGTACTACTACTCAGTTTAATTGACAACAGCCATCCAACTATCGATCATTGCTATGGAAAGGTACTACTAATCAGTTTAATTGACACCAGCCATCCAACCATCGATCATTGCTAGGGAAAGATACTATTAATCAGTTTAATTGACAACAGCCATTCAACTATCGATCATTGCTATAAACAGGTACTACTAATCAGTTTAACTGACAACAGACATCCAACTATCGATCATTGCTAGGGAAAGGTACTACTAATCAGTTTAATTGACAACAGCCATCCAACTATCGATCATTGCTATGGAAAGGTACTACTAATCAGTTTAATTGACACCAGCCATCCAACCATCGATCATTGCTAGGGAAAGATACTATTAATCAGTTTAATTGACAACAGCCATTCAACTATCGATCATTGCTATAAACAGGTACTACTAATCAGTTTAACTGACAACAGTCATCGATCCATCGATTATTGCTAGGGAAAGGTACTACTAATCAGTTTAATTGACAACAGCCATCCAACTATCGATCATTGCTATAAAAAGGTACTACTAATCAGTTTAACTGACAACAGCCATCCAACTATCGATCATTGCTAGGGAAAGGTACTACTAATCAGTTTAACTGACAACAGCCATCCAACTATCGATCATTGCTATAAAAAGGTACTACTAATCAGTTTAATTGACAACAGTCATCCGACCTTCGATCATTGCTAGGGAAAGGTACTACTAATCAGTTTAATTGACAACAGCCATCCAACTATCGATCATTGTTATAAAAAGGTACTACTAATCAGTTTAACTGACAACAGCCATCCAACTATCGATCATTGCTAGGGAAAGGTACTACTAATCAGTTTAATTGACAACAGCCATCCAACTATCGATCATTGCTAGGGAAAGGTACTACTAATCAGTTTAATTGACAACAGCCATCCAACTATTGATCATTGCTATGGAAAGGTACTACTAATCAGTTAAATTGACAAAGCCTTCCAACCATCGATGATTGCTATGGAAAGGTACTACTAATCAGTTTAATTGACAACAGTCATCCAGCCATCGATCAATGCTGTGGAAAGGTACTACTAATCAGTTTAATTGACAACAGCCATCCAACCATCGATCATTGCTATGGAAAGGTACTACTAATCAGTTTAATTGACAACAGCCATCCAACCATCGATCATTGCTAGGGAAAGGTACTACTAATCAGTTTAATTGACAACAGCCATCCAACTATCGATCACTGCTATGGAAAGGTACTACTAATATACAAACTTTCTAACAGTGCGGATGATGGATTTCTAACCATAATATGAGTATACTAAATTGTATACTAGATGTTACATGATAATTAATAATAATAATAATAATCATAAAAACAATAATAATACAATATAATAATAACAATAATAATTGTTTTGTAAACATCGTTTCAGATAATTGTATTGCATGTTTATGTCTTTATACAAAAATAAAAAAAATAAAGTTAACAGGTTTTTAAACTAATTTCGTATTTCTGCAGCCCTACCGAAACGCAATGTAGAGCGCATTTTGTCAGTGCTATACATTTTTCGACCAAAGTGTTGCACTGTGTTTGGTCATCTTTATTTAAATGTCTTAAGGAAGTTATTATAATCTTACATTCTTTATTATTTTATCCATGAATAAACTAACTGTTTTTTGTTCCGCATACTTTTCAACTGATAATGATGATGTGAATTTTAGAATATTAGGGCGATTATAACAGAATTTATTTATATATTTCTTCCTCATTTCACTAAATTCAGGACAAATTAAAAGATAATGAAATTCATCACCTATATCATTGCAATTTACACATTTCTTTCGTTTACGGGTACCCCTCTCCACCTCCCTACTTTAACAGGCAAGCGATGATTTGTAGTTATATATAAACATAAACATGTTCATGAATCAAAACATGGCCGGAAAACTTTAAGACGGATATATTTCTCAAGGATCCAGATAATTTTAATTTGATATGTCAAAATGTAGATGGTGACGTTATAGATAACATCTTGGCGCATTTGAGTAAATATTTTCGAACGACTGACGCCGCATCGTTTAGTTCTATTTTGCAATCTTATTCAGAATTCTAATAATATAATTCTGTAGCTACGGAAACCTACACGGAAGCAGTTGTAGTGATGTACGGCTGGCACTCTAAGTTATAGCATGACAACTAATTGATAGCACAGACTGTATGATCAAAATAAGCCTTTATTGCACTATGAGACAAATTGAAAAAAAAGCATCAAACTAACATAATTAGTGCTATCGTCCGCAAAAATAAATTGATTTAAAACTGTGTAATTGACTAAATTTAAAAAACGGAACACATTTAGGACCATGTTTGGATAGTTGAGATAAGCGGGATTCCCCGTCAGACATAACCCCGTCAGGGCCTAAACGTACACAAGACAAAGCGCCGAGGCTCTAAACCACAAAGCCGTTTCCACTGAGCTACCGAGGCCACCCGATAACGATTGTACTCAACTAATTACAAAGTTAACTGAATAACACCTAGTTGTGGGAATATGCATTTTGTCTCTCATACGAATGTCTGTTTACGGGTAACACTTAACAACTGTGCAGAACAGTAACAGTCAATGTTGCAGTAGTTTATTGTTAGATTGTAATGATGACGTCTTCATAGTTGGCTTATACACTCTAAGTGAAACTTGTCGAAACATTATTAATATTTTGTCGTACGCATAGACTCAGAACTCCATTGTAATTGAACGTTCATAGTGCCCTGTTTTCTGATGGAAGAATGGAAGATCCGACACTTTAATGACCTTGTTTGTACACATTACCGTGGAAGGTAACAGAACTGACGGTCAAATTGTGAGTTTGTATTCTAAATTGCATATTAAATCAGTATGTCTCCAGTATGGCTATTTGCCAGAGGTTACTATACAATCGGTGAAAAGTGAAACAATGCTCGTGTTGTACACATAAAAAATGTTTCAGAGTGTTGAATGTAGTTTCAAAATAATGATACGATATTGCTGTTTTAGATTTGTAAGCAAATCAATATTACCTAAATATTTGGGTTGAAATGAATTGAATTGAATGTTGTTTACGGCGTTTTAACATATGCTGTCATAATTATGTACATCCCATAGGCGTGCTATCGTCTGCTTAGGTTTTGTGTTTTACCTTGTCTTGTATTCGAGTCCACCAAAAATGATTTGATTTAAAGCTGTGCCTTTGGCTTATAAAAACGAAACACAATTACGATCATATATGGATAGTGACCTCAGAGGGAGATGAGATGAATTCCTCCTCAGACATACCTCCGTCAGGGTCTTATCGTACGCAAGACAAAGGGCTGAGTCTGAAGCGCAGAACCATAGCCACCGTGCTACGGAGGCCACCAGATAACGGTATCATTCAATTATACTGAACCAAACAGCTAACTCACCAGTAGACAATACCTTTAATGGTTGAACTTATATGCCGACTGGTACCGTTGACGACAGGTGATTTGAATGATTTTTTTTTGAATTTACAGTCGTTATTGACAATATATTTGTTTCGTTCAGAATAAAATTTGTTTTGATTTATTGATTGTTATTATTGGGATATTAAAGGTATCGTCTACTGTTGCGTTAACTGTTTGGTTCAGTATATAATGCATTACAGAGTTGGGTCGCGTTCAGCTAAGTTCAACAGACACATTCGTTACAACGAAGCGATAAGTATTATGGTAAATCGGGGCATATTCTGTTACTAATAACAACACCTAGTTGTATGTTTATACATTTTATATCTCATACTAATGTCTGTATATTGGTTCCAAATAACAAATATGCACCAAGTAACAGTTAATGATACAATAGTGTAATCTATGGATTGCAATGACAACATCTACCTAATTGGCTTTGAAACTCCAAGTAAAAGTCATCGGGTCATTATCAATATTTCAAATTACGCATAACTCAGAACTCCATTTCAATTTGTGTAATTTAATTTTGATAATGCCCTGTTTTCTAACGTGGGATTGGAATATCCGACACTTTAATGACCTAGGTTTTACACATTTCCGCGCATGTTAACATAAATGACAATCAAGTTGTGGGTTAGTATTCTAAATGGCATGTTAAAGAATGCAGTTAAATCTATTGTGCCATAGCTCTAATGGTTTTCATTTCTTCTTGCTTATGATATAATTTTCTTGTACCATATCTAATGGTTTTCCTTTGTTCTTGCTTATGATATAATTTTCATAAACCTGAAGGTCTGAGCCTAAACCGTGCTATAAATGCCGGTATATTTCAGCTGGCTATAAATGACAGATTAGGCAGTTATACCATGGTCTACTCAATTTTACACGCGCGTAGTTGTAATGTTTACACACAACCTCAATCAAATATGTAAAACACGACTACCCATTATCAAAACAGCACTCCTTGACATTTGATTTGCCCAATAATATACACAGGCGATTGGCTGCAATAATCAAAACACGGATCGAGCTGTTATTTTTACTGAAAACTGCAACGCCCTAAAACTTCTTGCATATGCGTAGTTGGATAAATGGTTATGGTACAAAACATTTATAGCATATATTTCTTGTATGCGATTTACATTGCACTCTCGGGCCTGCGGCCCTCGAGAAGCAGTATAAATCGCATATACTGGAAAATGATGCTGTAAATATTACTTGTAGCACTTTTGTAGTCGTACAACTAGCAGTTCCAGTGACATTCTCGTAAGGAAATAAAGAGGCATCCTACGATCACATTGGTAAAATGAATGATGTTAACTTATGGTGGCTTGTCTCCAGAATGGTTATTAGACCCTCGGCCGAATGGTTAACGACGTTGCGTTGTAAACCTTCGCCTCTCACCGCTGCGAGTTCGAATCCCAATTGGAGCTCGACTTGTAAGTGAGGAAGTGTCGATTCTTACGGATGGCGGGAGGTGTACAGTACTGGTTCTACCAAGCAAATGTGGGTGGTCTGCCTCCACCACAAAAACTCGACCGTCATATATAACCTTGCATGTATTGAAAATGACGAAAAACACCATACAAACAAACAAACAAATTGACAGCGTTTTAAACAGTTGCAAGTAGTTTTAAAATAACTTTTTAGTTTTGTAATCAAATCACTATTAGCTAAATATTTGGGTTGAACTGAATTGAACTGAGTGCTTTTATACGGTTGTTTAACTTATTATTGGCTATTTAGAGCCGCCCAGAGAAATGCGAACGATACATAGGCATTTGGGAACATGCCCTTCTTTTACTAACGAATGTGTTTATAGATAGAAGACTTGACCTCTAACGCCCTCTAGCACCAGCTTAAACAGTGTACTACTTTAAAACAACAAGGAGTGGGTTTGTTGATACCAACATACCAGTAACTAACACAACTTCTGATTTGTAGTCGGGGCGACATTTTATAGCCTCCACACAGCTAGTGTGAATGCTAATGTGAATGCCAATTGATACATACTGAAAAGGAGATCCCTTGGAAACAACAAACGCAAACAAGAGAGAAAAGTAGCTGACTCGGTTTTAGTGAGTCTGTTTTATTGAGTCTACAAGACAATAAAATAGAAAGAAATAATTGCCCATCGCGTACATATACTGAAATCAACACAAACCACATCCATACTTGAATAATGTTTAAATACGTGTTTCCAATGATACTCTTCCATCCTCATCAACGTTTCTGAGCATAACATGAAACTAGTGGGTTAGCTTGTATTTTTTATTCGGATAACATGTTACCAATATTTTATTTACTGAAATGAAAAAGAAACGCGACACGGGAATTTCCGCTATATATAGTCTGTACAATATGCTGCTGTTATGGCTACGTAAGATCTTTCCTTTCGGAAAAAATACTAAAACAACACGTAACACAGCAAATAGTATTCAAAGTTTCATTATTGACAGAGAACGCGTTTGGCTCAAACATGTGAGCAATCTTAGGATGCAAAATTTTGCAAACTATTTACGTTAAATACAGTGCTGAACTGGCTCAATTTTTCAAAGAGGAACTTCAACATTTATGCATTTCTTGTTACAACGTGTACAGTGATTAAAACATCTACAACATCACAGTTGTATCCTTTCTGTAACTAACTGCAACTTTTTATTTTTTACAAAACATCTTGGGATTTCCTTGAAATCATTTAAAGGTTCTGTTGAAACGCATATGGAAGCCGCCATTTTACGAGCTATGACATCTCAGTTCTAAATGACCATATATGGAATATTTATAAATATGAAAATGACAGTAACTGGATGAAAAATATGTATACTTAATGGCAATAATTTTTTGTATTTCCAATAAGGAGTTTGGATTCATTTGCAGTGGGTTTCTTTGCTTTAAATGCTATTGATCAATATTCCACAATAATCATGTGGTAATTTGGAACTATGACGTAATTTTGAACTTTGAACTTTAGTTCTCAAAATGGCGGCTCCCATATCCGTTTCAGAACAACCCGATTTTGATAACTTTTTCACCTTTTCCCAAGTATGTTTGAACTCTCAATAATAGAGTGTATTTGGCTGTGTTGCTATATGCCATTTAAAACAGGTGGAGCTTAATATGTTACCGTAAAAAAACGGAAAAACAACCCGGTGATACTTCCAAAATCAAATTATGCTCAGGAAGGCGATTCCTCCACCTTATCCGCGGCACAATGGATACATTTCACGTCCTAATCCTAAATAATGGACATCGATCGTCGATTATCTGAGGAGCGTCTATAACGACCTAAACGAAAATATACGCGTGCGACTAAGTAGGAAAAAGCATTATACATCAATTCTACATTCTCTCCTTAACACTTGTTTCGAAATGTGATTACTAGTACAATTATGGAGGAACTAGGCACCATTAATGACTCAATTAATGATTAATTTCATCTAAAAGCCTCTTGGTTCCCCCTTACTTTGATTGCGAATCGATGGTTCCACTACTCAAGACTTTAAAGGCTCTGAGTATTGTTTAATCACTCTTACGATAATTTGTCTTTTTTTTAATTTAGTATTTTGACTCATGTGATACGCAGGTTTCAGAACCTCTGCTCCGAAGTAAATTCCATTTTGTTTATTTCGCCCATTGTTTTCTAATTTAGGGCTAAGTATTTTGTTGGAATCTGGGACCAAACGACGCTGGTCTTACTGGAATTTCGTAATATTGACTTAAACGTTTAAGTATTGAGTTATACTCAACCCGGGGCTAGATGGCGTGCAAAGAAATTCTCATTTACAACTACCGTTCATGAACAGTCTCAGTCAAACCGACACTGCAATATATATATATAGATGCTATGTCTTAGGTTTTGAGGTAGGGTTATTCTCTTCATACAATTTTACCTTCAGCCAACCAGCTTTGCTCTATTATTAGTACTATTGTTACTTGCCTTGATGAAAATCACTTCATTTATTTTATTTTTTTAGCCTTACTCTTAGTTTTTATTAGCTTTGGAGTTGCTTTATACTGTATCCTGCAGTATCGATTTAAAGGTTTGAGGTATGTTTTTTATATCTTTTTCACATCTTTACTCTCTCTTCACAACTAAATGTCAGCGAACTGTTTTACCCTCATCCAACCAGAAATGTTCTTTTTTTAGTATCACATTTGATTCCAGAGTGTCTATTCAAAGTGGTCAGTCCCTGCATCACTGCCAAACGATAAGTTGTCTTTTAAACAGTTTTTGTCTCTCTTTTTCGAAGAAAACAACATATATAGGTGTTGCTTTTCTGGCCCCGCCGGCGGCGGCGGCGGCGAAGGCGTCACTATTCAAGTTGAGATAAATTTCTCGCAAAATATGCCCCTTATCAGTTTTACCCTAAACTTTTGCGTTTAGGTCAATTTTACGCAAACAGTATGCACTACACCTTTTAAACTTTGCTTATAGTTGTATCTTGGGTGGTACATCGCAACGTGATAAAGCACATGTGGATTTGACCTTGACCCTCCAAGTCAGGGGCAGATTACTTAATAATTTTATGCTCAACTTTTGCGTTTAGAACACATTTTGACAAACTGTATGTACTGCACCTTTCAAACTTTGCTTATAGTTGTATCTTGGTTGGTACGTTGCAACCTGACAAAGCAAATGTGGAAGTGACCTTGACCCTCCAAGCAAAGGGCAGATAACTTAATAATTTGTATCTTCAACTTTTGCGTTGAGGTCAATTTCTCGCAAACTGTTTGCATTTGACGTTTCAAACTATGCTTATAGTTGTATCTTGGGTGGTACATTGCAACTTGGCAAAGCAAATGTGGATATAATCCTGACCCTCCAAGCAAGCGGCAGATATCTTAATACTTTTTATGTTCAACTTTTGCGTTTAGGTCAATTTTGACAAACTGTATGCAATACACCTTTCAAACTTTGCTTATAGTTGTATCTTAGGTGGTAAATTACAACCTGACAAAGCAAATGTGGAAGTGACCTTGACTCTCCAAGCAAGGGGCAGATTATCTTATAATCTTTACCCTCAACTTTTGCGTTTAGGTCATTTTCTCGCGAACTATATGCACTACACCTTTCAAACTGTGTTTATAGTTGTATCTTGGGTGGTACATTGCAAGGTGGCAAAGCAAATGTGGATGTGACCTTGACCCTCAATGCAAGGGGCAGATTATCTTATAATTTTTACTCATAACTTTTGCGTTTAGGTCACTTTCTCGCAAACAGTATGCCCTAAGGCCTTTCAAAGTTTGCTTATAGTTGTATCTTGAGTAGTACATTGCAACGTGACAAAGCAAATGTGGATGTGACCTTAACCTCCAAGCAATGGGCAGATAACTTAATAATGTTTACCTGCAATATTTGCGTTTAGATCACTTTCTCACAAACGTTATGCATTAGACCTTTCAAACTTCGATTATATGTAGTTTTTTCTTGGGTAGTACATCACAACGTCTTTAAAGAAAATGTGGATGTGACGTTCACCATCCAAGCAAAGGGCAGATAACCTTAAATGTTACATTTACATCACTTTCTCATGAACTATAATTATGCACTAGATGATTTCAACCTAGTTTATAGCTTTATCTTTGGAAGACAAAACATTTTATTTTGACATAGTTGTGTAATTCATCTATGAACTTCGCCTCCTTTTCTAATTTTTTAATTATTCTTTTTATAGAATGGCATTTCGTTTCTTAGCAAATGCACTTAAATGTCATCTCAGCAAACGGTAAACTCCATTGTTTTTTGTCTCGCCTTTTCGAAGGAATAAAGATACATATGTATTGCTTTTCCAGCGCCGGCTGCGGCGGCGGTGAAGGTGAAGGCGTCTACATTCAAGTTTTGCGTTTAGGTCATTTTCACACAAACCGTATGCACTACACCTTTCAAACTTTGCGTATAGTTGTATCTTTGGTGGTACATCGCAACATGACAAAGCAAATGTGGATGTGACCTTGACCTTCTAAGCAAGGGGCATATAACCTTATCATTTTTACCCCCAACTTTTGCGTTTAGGTCAATGTCACGCAAACGGTATGCACTACACCTTTTAAACTTTGCTAATAGTTGTATCTTGGGTGGTACATCGCAACGTGACAAAGCACATGTGGATTTGACCTTGACCCTCCAAGCAATGGGCAGATTACTAATTGTTATGCTCATCTTTTGCGTTTAGGTCACTTTTTGACAAACTGTATGTACTACACCTTTCAAACTTTGCTTATAGTTGTATCTTGGGTGGTACATTGCAATCTGACAAAGCAAATGTGGAAGTGACCTTGACCCCCAAAGCAAAGGGCAGATAACTTAATCATTTGTATCTTCAACTTTTGCTCTGAGGTCAATTTCTCGCAAACAGTTTGCATTAGACCTTTCAAACTTTGCTTGTAGTTGTATCCTTGGTGGTACATTGCAACTTGGCAAAGCAAATATGGATGTTACCTTGACCCTCCAAGTATGCACTAGACCTTTCAAACTTTGCTTACAGTTGTATCTTGGGTGGTACATTGCAACTAATGAAGCAAATGTGGAAGTGACCTTGACCTTCTAAGCAAAGAGCAGACAACTTAATAATGTTTAGGTTCAACTTTTGCGTTTAGGTCACTTTTTCGCAAACTGTATGCACTACAACTTTCAAACTTTGTTTATAGTTGTATCTTAGGTGGTACATTGAAACGTGACAAAGCAAATGCGGATATGACCTTGACACTCCAAGCAAAGGGCAGATATCTTAATAATTTCTACCTTCACCATTTGCGTTTAGGTCACTTTCTCGCAAACTGTATGCACTACACCTTGAACAATTTGTTTATAATAGTATCTTGGGTAGTACATCGCAATGTGATGTGGATGTGACCTTGACTCTCCAAGCAAAGGGCAGATAACCTTATAACATTTACCTTTATCTTTGGCGTTTAGGTCACTTATTCACAAACTGTATGCACTAAGACCTTTCAAACTTTGCTTATAGCTGTATCTTGAGTGGTACAATGCAACTTGACAAATCAAATGTGGAAGTGACCTTGACCCTCCAAGCAAGGGCAGATAATTTAATAATTTTTACCTTCAATATTTGCGTTTAGATCACTTTCTCACAAATTTTATGCATTAGACCTTTCAAACTTTGTTTCTTGGATAGTACATCACAACGTGTCAAAAATCAAATGTGGATGTGACGTTCACCATCCAAGCAAAGGGCAGGTAACCTTAATTGTTACATTTAAATCACTTTCTCGTGAACTATAACTATGCACTAGATATTTTAAACCTAATGTATAGCTTAATTTTTGGAAGACAGAACATTCTATTTTGACATAGTTGTGTCTTGGGTAGTGCATCTTTTTTGACGCATGGATGAACTATGGTCTTGGCCTACTTTTTGAAGCAGATGATTTTTCAAAGGTGAGCTATTGTGACCACTCATCAACTGTTAGCTTGTTTACACGATAGAGACCACAATACCTGAGCAATCCTAACCAAACTTATAAAGGTTATATATGACCATAAGATCTCGGACGAGTTCGATAATGGGCTAGATCGGACCAGTAACACCAGAGTTATGGCCACCGATTTAGCAAAAAATGCAGTTTTTCATATTATTAACACGATAATGGCCACATTTTTTAAGCAATCTCAACCAAACTACACAGTTGTTATTATTATTATTATTTGTTTTAATTATTATTATTATTATTATTATTTAATTGTTTTTTAATTGTTTTTTATTTAATATGTTTTTTTATTTTTTTTATTTTTTATTTTTTTAAACGCGGTGTTGGATTTGACAAAACTTAGCAGGATGCATTGGTATGATGTCTATATGTGCATAAAGTTCTTCTTTCGGTTTGTTAATTTTTAATGGAGTTATGTCCCATTGATATTTTTAATTTCTTGTCGGCGCTAATCCTCCTAAACGCCTTGTTGGATTTCGACGAAATTTGGCCGGAAGCATCAGTATGATGTCTAGTTGTGCAAATCGCTGTATATCAATAAAATCTTGGACAAGTTCGAAAACCAGCTAGATCTTGTTAGTAACGACAGAGTTTTGGCCCTTGATTTATTGAAAAATGCTATATTGTATTTTCCATTATAAAATCTGTAGCTACTTCATTTTTTATCTAATCTTTATCAAATTTGTTTAGAATGTTAATATCAACAAAAACTTAAACACGTTACCTGATTCATATCCATCCATACTCTCTCTCTCTCTCTCTCCCACACTGCCCCTTCCCCACCCCACCAACCCAACCCATTTTTATGACATCTCATTCACAGAATAAAGTGGGAAAAATTAAAAAGAAAATACCCATGCCAGACTAGACACTGCAGGCTTATTGTCCATGATTACCAAGGTTTGCGGTCTTAGAGCCATCCTGACCCTTTTGTATTTTAATAGAATGGCATTTTGTTTTTAAACAAATGCACCTAATTGTCATCTCAGCAAACTACAAAATCCATTGTTTTTAGTTACTAAAATGTTTACAAACTTTTATTTAAGCATCATTGACCTGTTTATTTTTTAAGTCCCGCCCCCGTTAGGCGAGACATGTGAATCCGGGGATTTCTTGTATTTAAACAGACGTGTATTTTTCATTACGATCCAGTTTAATGAGTATATATTTTAAAGGAAAATACTAAACAAAAAATGGACATAAATCATTCAGAGAACTTGTAATTTTGATAGTGTAAACTTATTCGGCATCTGTTTTCTAAAGGTCCTAAGTATAGATTACCTTCAATTATTGATTTTAATGCATTTCATGCTCAGATCGCCGAATTCATTGAGGAGTTTAATATAAAATGGTGTCGTAGAGAACATGCGGACCCAAACTCTCTTTCTATTTGGAAAAAATCAATTTTTAAAATTACAGATAAACGTATTAACTTTGGCGGCCGTAAAAAGTCGCCCCGACTACAAATCAGTAGTGTTATTATTTACTGATCCTTTAGGATCATCAAGCCCATTCTGTGTTGTTTTAAAACAGAATATCGCTTAAACCGGTGCTAGAAGGCATTGGAGGTTTTGCATCTGATAATTACCTTGCATGAAAAGTCAATAAAACCGAGTATGCTACTTTTCTCTCTTATTTGTGTTTGTTGCTTCCAATGAATCACCTTTTCAGTATTTATTTTATAATGCTAACCCCTCTTTATTTCGTCCGAGAACTAGGTTTTCGTTTCGTAAATTAAAATCGAAAAATCAAGAATTTCATACTAAATTTGTTTTAGTTCCTGCTGACAAAGCAGCTAATGATGTAATTATTGTTTGACGCCTACATTACGCCAGTGTTTTATCTCTGAAACTCATTAGCACTAATTCGTATACTGCAGTTCAATCTATTGTGGATGATGTTGTTTGCACACATATCACTCGGTGCATTACGTTCAAGGCTAGGGTAGACGAAAAGCAAAACAAACTGCCAACTATGTACTGGATTCCTAAATTACATAAAAATCCATATAAAGCTCGCTTTATTTCAAATTATAAAGCCTGCACTACCACAAGCATCTCCAAGCTTTTAACTCTTAGCTCTTGTCTTACTGCCGTTAAGATTACGTTAAACAATACTGTGCTAAAACTTTGGAACATTTGAAATAAATGTCAGGTTTCATCTATAAGTAGGTATGATTTTTCTACACTATATACAACCTTACCTTATCATCTTATCGAAAACAAGCTTATTGCTCTTATTCCAAAATAATTCGATGGTGGAGCGCTGTGGTCTAGTGGTAGAGCGTTGGACCCATGGTACAAAAGTCGTGGGTTCGATTCCCGCCATTGACATATGCGTTGTGTCCTTGAGCAAGACACTTTATCTGCACTGCTTAGTACTGGTTCTACCCAGGAAGACATCGAGAGTGATTCAAATAAGTTCATAGAGCTTTCGTTACAATCGATGTAAAATAAATAAGTTTAAACTAAACTAAAAATCTTTCGCTAGAGACAAAACTAATTTGTTGGCCTGTAACACTATTAAAGGAAGTTGGCTCAACATACGACCTATGACATAAGACATTCATGATTTTAGAAGACGTTCCGTAAGACATACAACATTCGACATACAACATTCGAAATACGACATTAAAAAACATCCTTCAAAGTGAATGTCGTTTCACGTCACATACAACATTCGACATACAACATTCGACATTCAAAAAAATATGTATATGTAGTTTCACGCGACATAAAACATTCGACAAACAACATTTGACATACAACATTCGACATACGATATTCGACATACAACATTCAACATTCGACAAACATCCTTTTTTAAAATGAATGTCGTTCACGATACATACAACATTGACATACAACACTCTTTAAAGAGAATGTCGTTTCACGCGACATACAACATTCGACATTCAAAAACAACATTCCATGTGAATGTCGTTTCAAACGACATACAACATTCGACATACAACATTGGACATTGGACATACAACATTCGACATGCAACATTCGGCATTCGACATACAACATCCGACATAAAACATTCCACAAATATCAGTTTTAAAGTGAATATCGTTTCACGCGACATACAACATTCAACATTCGACAAACATCAGTTTTAAAGTCATTGTCGTTTCTCGTGACATACAACATTCGACATACAACTTTCGACACACGACATTCGAGATTCAACAGTTTACATACAACATTCAATATACAACCTTTAACGATATACAACATTCGACATTCAAACCGAATGTCGTTTATAGGTTGCAGAAAACTAAATACTTTCCCATAGACCTCCTGTGGCACCTGTCAGCTAATATCTCAAGAATTATACACCAGGTTTTCTTTAAATTACCTTATTGCATAGATATTTCCATCACAAAGCCTTTGAAAGTGTGAAAAAGACAACTTTTCCAGCTCAACCTCTCTGCAAATGTCTGTGTTTACAAACACTATTGAATCCGCACTGAATATTGACATGCAATTTCAATGGATGTTAACTTTTCAAAAACATGAAAAAATATTGTTTTATTTAATTTAATAATCCTAGCTGATGGGGATTATTATCTATAGTTTATCCTTCCTAAAATTGCATATTGATTATTTCAAAGTTATATCTGCTGACCTCTGTGAACTTTCACTTCTGTACTGAATCGTACACAACAAAAGGCAGAGTTTAAGCCAGGCTATATTTAGCTGTACGCAGCCTAAATCGACAACTGACATAACGTCAGCACACTGACGTAACGTCAGCTACTAGTACTACTGCAAACATGCAGTTCGACTTCCTGTTATTGTTGAAACAGCGTGAAGAAAACTTTCATAACAAAATAAATAACAACAGGCAATTTACTGCAGTAATTCGATTAATGAACGTAACCAACAGTTTATAACAGC
Source organism: Cyrtodaria siliqua (assembly GCA_037043455.1). Taxonomy (NCBI): domain Eukaryota; kingdom Metazoa; phylum Mollusca; class Bivalvia; order Adapedonta; family Hiatellidae; genus Cyrtodaria; species Cyrtodaria siliqua. Next base: position 50,642 of record JAWPHD010002293.1, read on the forward strand.
CATCAGTCATCGTACTATACATCATTTCATTCTTCATTAACACTCATATAGTAATTTAATCCATTTAACACGAGTGATGCCAGGCAAGGGAGGTAAATCTTCGGGGTGGAATGAAATAAACATTGCCAAAGATGACATTTTGTCTATCGTCCATGCGGTTGAGAATATATTATCTGACAAGTTTGAAGAATTTCGTAGCGCGATTGGTGCTTGTGTCTTGCAAGAAGATCGGGAGAAGGTAAAATCGAATGTTCGTGTGGCGTTTTACAGGAATGATGCCCTTGAACAATACAAAAGGCGGGAGAACATACTGATTCATGGGCTGCAGATCAAGGACGATAAATATCTGACTACCCAGATTGTTTTATTGTTCAACAAGATAGATGCTATTGCAAATAGAACGGAGACCCAGACACAACTGGAGAATGCTGAGGATCCTCGTGGGTGGGTCATCAAATTCAGTTCAGCTGACATCAGCACATCTCACAAGGTTGGAGGCAGAGGAAGAGGCACACAGCATTTGATTGTTTGCTTCATTTCGAGGGCGAAACTGACTGAATTATACAAAATTAAGAAACACCTCAGATCCAGTGATGCGTTAAAAGAGGTGTTCATAACCGATGATCTAACACCACTTCGGTCCAAGCTGAGAGTCATAGTGAAGGATGCAGAGGGTACGTCGAAGGTTTTCACCAAGGATGGTAACATTCATTGTGACTACAGAGGAGCTCATCAAGTTATATCATCGCCAGACAATCTGTTCAAAATTAACATTGACGTTGATCTGGAGAATCTGGGTCTTGCAAACTTGTTATAGGGAGACACGGGGGATGAGTTTGATTCTAGTCATTCCAGTCATGTTTCATCCTATCATAAACTTTTAAAGTTAAATCATGTTGTCCATGATCATATATATATGTGTTGTTCAAATCATTCACAATTGTTACATATTTGTTTTATTAATGTGTGTAGTCTTGTCACCAAATTAAGAAATCCCGAATTAATAACATTTCTTGAAAATTATGACATTATTTGTTTAGCTGAGACAAAGTTGGACACATATATTAATATCTCTGTGCCTGGTTTTTCCTTTAATGGTGTTAACAGGGAGAAATTTAAGAATAAATCTGGTGGGGTAGGAGTTCATTATACTCTTTATAAAAGTTTTATACTACTTAAAAACTGTACTGAAAATAGTCTTTGGTTTGAATTCAAAGATAATAATGTCATTTTTTGTGTAATTTACATACCACCAGAGGGTTTTCCTTATGGTTCAATTGATATTTTTAATAATATTGAAAGATGTATTGTTGATTTAAATGTGAAATTTATAGATAGTACATTTGGTATTATGGGTGATTTTAACGCTAGAACGGGCATTCTTCCTGATTTTGCAGTCATGGATAGGTATATAGCAGATGAAAACTTTGATCATGTTACGGAGCATAATTTGAATGTAAACAACCTTATTGATCTCGGGTTTCCTATTAACAGGCACTCTGATGATAGTCATAATGTCAATAACTATGGATATAGGTTGGTTGATCTATGTAAATTTACTAACTTGCATATTCCTAATGGTCGTTGTGGCAATGATGCATATTTAGGTGGTAAAACATGTATTAGTGGTAATGGTAGTGTGCTGGATTATCTATTGTTATCTGATATCAATTTTCCAAAAGTTAAATCCTTTAATTTTCTAGATTTTGACCAAGTTTTATCTGATGTGCATTGTGCTATTGATATTTGCTTAAATATTTCAAATGTAATTGATAATAGTGCCTGTACTGAAGCTACTCTTGTTGATAGCAAAAATGAAACTTTTATAAAACCTATTTGGCACAAGGATAAAGTTACAGATTTCAAAAATAATTTCAACACGGACATTATTAGATGTAATGTTAGTAATATTTGATAGTAAAACCTATGATGATTCAGTTGTGAATAAATTAACTAAATATGTCACTGACATTATTATTAGTGCTGCTGAAAAGTGCGATTTAGTTACTAAAAGAAATTATTTTAAAATATAAAATAGCAGAAGAGGGTATAAGAAGGAAAAAAAAAATTAAGCTTTTTCATGCTAAGATCAATAAGAAATTGAGAGGTCTCAAACATTCGGATCCAAAGTCTTATTGGAGTTTGTTGAACAAGTATTCATCCGATAAAAACATATTATCAATAAAATTACTAGTGAAGCTTTTCATGAGCATTTTAGTAAGCTGAGTGCAAATATTTCAGATGACGATAATGATTTTCAAGATCTAGATTTACATAATATCAGTTCTAACAATGCATAATTAAACTCAGATATCACTATAGCTGAAATTAGCAAAGCTATTAGTAAATTGAAAAATAATAAATCATCCTCTTTTTTTTATGACATATTGAATGAATACTTGAAAAACTCTGTGGATGTATTGTTTCCTGTGTTTTGTAAACTTCTTAATATTATTCTGGATTCTGGTATTTTTTCCAGATGTTTGGAGCAAGGGTGTTATTTTACCTCTTTATAAAAATAAAGGCGATATTAATGACCCAGATAACTATAAGGGTATATCTATCCTTAGTTGTTTTGGCAAATTGTTCACATCTGTTCTGAATCAGCGTTTGAAGTTATATTTAGAGTCAAATGATGTTTTATGTGAAGAACAAGCTGGATTTAAGAAAGGGTACGGTACAGTCGATCATATTTATGCTCTGAAGATGCTTATTGATTTTTATATTGCTAAACGTAAGAAATTATATTGTTCTTTTATAGATTACAATAAAGCATTCGACTCTATTAATAGATTAGCCTTATGGCAGAAATTGTTCAAACACAACATAGATGGCAAACTTATTAAAATTATTCACAATATGTATGATAAAGCAAAATCTTGTGTTAAATCAGGTATAGACATTTTAGAGTTATTTGTAAGTCAGTCTGGTGTAAGGCAGGGTGAAAATGTATCACCACTTTTATTTTCTCTCTTTCTCAATGATCTTGTAGATTTCATGTCCCAACATTACAATGGGCTTGATATTTTGCCTGATACTATTCGTGATGTAATGAGAGATGATGATGTTGAGGTTTATTTCAAGCTTTTCTGCTTCTTTATGCGGATGATACTGTTGTTTTAGCTGAAAGTGCAGAAGATTTGCAGTCAGCATTAAATAGTATGTCTGTTTATTGTAAAACCTGGAGTTTAAAAGTGAACTCGGCGAAAACTAAAATTGTTATATTTTGTAAAAGCAGGAGAGGCTTGAGAGATCCTCCACATTTTTATTTTGACGATAGTGTGTTGGAAGTTGGTGATAGCTTCTCTTATCTTGGTGTACAATTTGCATTTAATGGCTATTTTGGTCAAACTAAGAAAAGATTAGTGGACCAAGCAAGAACAGCTATGTATTCCTTAATTAATAAAGCCAGAAAATTGTTGTTACCATTTGATTTGCAACTGCATTTGTTTGATGCTATGGTTGTGCCCATACTTTCGTATGGATCAATGGTCAGGGGTATAGAAGATATAAAAATTATAGACCAATTTCAGTCTAAATACTGTAAATTTATTCTAAACTTGAAACAAACTACACCGAATTGTATGTTGTAATGTGAGCTTAGAATATTTCCGATTTCATTACACATAAGAAGTAGAATACTTAATTACTGGTGTAAACTAATAAATGCTAAAGAAACCAAAATATGCAATTTGCTATATAGAATGGCATATTGTCTTCATGAAAACAACATAATTAAATTTCCATGTATACAATTTGTTGGAAAGTCACTCATCGAACTTGGGATGTCTAACTACTGGTTAGATCAGAAAGTTTATAGCCCAGATTATTTTAGAAAATTAGTTAAGAGTCGCATAAGAGATCAATTTGTTCAATCTTGGAATAGTGATATACAAATTCTAGGTAAATGTTTAAACTATAGAATGTATAAGAAAGAGTTTGTTTTTGAGCAGTATTTTAATATTTTGCCATTTGGTTTGTCTAATACTTTCTATAAATTCCGTTGCATGAATCATAAACTGCCTATAGAAAAAGGAAGACTTAATTTAAACATAGAAAGAAATCTACGCACATGTACACTTTGTAATGCTCATTTGTTGGGTGATGAATATCACTACCTATTTATTTGTAAACACTTTGCAAGTGACAGGAAAAAAATGTATCGGTCAATATTTTTATAAAATACCAAATTCTGTTAAACATGAGTTATTAATGAAAAGTAAAGATAAGAATACATTATTAAAATTAGCCAGATTTTGTTACATTATTACAATTAGCCAGATTTTGTTACATTATTACAATTAGCCAGATTTTGTGAACTCATTATTAAAGCTTGTAAATAACTGGATATAGTTTTGCTGAAAGACTGATAGAAAAAAATGTTTCTGTCATCTCAAAACATATAGATATTCACATTGCACATATATATAGTTTATGTAATATAAATGTATACACTCATTCTCCATATGCTATGCTTATTAGTTAAAAACAAAAACAAAAACAAAACAAACAAAAAATAACTAGATAGCAAAAAAACATTACTAAACATGTAAATTAGGATTCACTCATTATTTATTCTAGTCATTTCATTCATGTACAATTTGATGGTTGGTTGTGTGATGGTTATGTGATTATGTGTATTGTTATGTAAATAGTTCTGTTATGTAAAACGTTTTGTTATTGTTCTGTTTTCTGCACAATGTAAATTTGTTATATCAGATGCTCTAAATGAGCCTTGGATAAATAAAACTTGAAACTTGAAACTTGCATTCTAGCAGTGTTTTGGTACTTGTCACGACGCTGCTTCATTTAGAAAGGGATGCTAATTTTATATCACTGGAAAGAGGAGGGAACGACACTTCTACTGGTGTGAAATATTTTTTTTTAAAAGTAATACTTATTCTACTGGAGAACATAGCGTTAATTGTGCATGTATCAACGTAACAAATGGCCTTAAACTGGGCAAAACAACTGCAGTTTATTCAATGGCGGGAAATCGCGGACTCATTATTTATGAAACAGACGACATTGACGTCACTGCGGATCACGTGCATATTTTAACATCAGCCCCAAAAAAGTTGTTCAAATACAATCGGAATGTGATTTCACTTAGATGTAGTCAAGAACTATCATACATAATCAAATCAGTGATAGAAATAGAAATTTGACGAATTGGATGAGTTCTGTATTATGTATTGCTGTATTGAAGTCTCGATTTATTATTTTATGATATTTTTGTCACGGAACGTTATAAACAACCAAACAAAATTCTCGAAAAGCGCGTTTTACGCTTTAACTGTCCGCCTCCGTAATTTTCCCATGCAATTATCACACCGCCTATTTTATTTATAAAAGCGATTTATATTAGTTTTGCCTCTTGGGTTAATATTTGTTCTTTGAGATTTAAAGGTTGTATCTCCAGATTCATCAAGGTTGGAGTTGAAAAATAACAAGAACAATCCTTAGTACTGGTCGAAAGGCCTCGTGAGATAATGCCTGTAATGAACATTTTAGCTCAGTATCTTAAAAGCTAACAAAGTTATGTCTGGTTGAATAGTGCAAAAACCATGTAAAACGTGATGATATCCTGTCCTAGTATGCATAGATAGGCACTTTTAGACTATAATTCTGTTAATTTTCATAATATAAGGCTGGAAATTGGCTGTTCTATTGCTTTAACTAGCCCTTTTCAACAATTATACCAGTAAAACAATTTCATTTTACAAAAAGGCAATGTAAATTTAGTGTTTAAAATGATAACAAAAACCAACAAAATCAATAAATGAGAAAATTAAAATTAAAAGTACAAAACGCTCGTCGGAAGAGGATTATTTACCTTTCAAAATCTGACGTCACTAAGCGTCGAAATAATGCAACTTAATTTAATTTCGAAATAAAATAATTACGTAAATGGTCCAGGTTTAACCTTCATTCATGTTCGACATGTGATTCAAAAGTTCTTTGCTTTAAACGGAAAATGATCGTAATTTAAAAACTTCGTACGAAGTTTAATTAAACAGCCCACAGTAGTTGACGTTACGTCACTACATACGACATTCAGAGTTTAAATGTACTTTGAAGCGACGTAAGACATCCCGATATTCAGATTTGGAGTGTCGTTTCATACGGAATACATACGATACTCGTCATTCAGATTTGGAATTGTATTCGGCGCTAAAACAACTTTCGAGATTTATATTTGAGATTTATATTTTAAAATCAATCGACCAAATGCCAATAACAGCTACACATTAATTTAGTACACATTTGTTATCATATAAAAGCATAACCTTAAAAGTTAATATATATGCGATTAGTCGCTGCAGAATGTCTAAAACAATTACCGTTATAGTGAAACATTAGTATACTATTGATTCATGGTCATGAACCAACCTATCGTCCGCCAAAGTGAATATATACCAATCCTATTCTTCTATTGCAAGGTTAGAGAATTACACAAAATCAAATTCCAGAACATAGCCTTTAATATTATATTAAAAAGAGCAACCGGTCACATAACCACAACACATACACACCTTAATACTTCAATGAATATGTAAAAACAAACTAAAAATTCAACAGTGGATATGTTAAACGGACACAAACACAAATTATTCGAACTCGTATATGTGTTTTTATACCAATAAACCCTAAATATGTATATTGTTTAAATAAAAACTGTATAATATGTCTGTCTTATATATCTGTTATGCGTTTGAAAATTCATAACGTTTTCTAAATGAATTAGTAGAAGCCTATGTATGTTTGTCGAATGTTGTATGCCGAATGTTGTATTTCGAATGTTGTATGTCGCGTGAAACGAAATTGACTTTAAAGGATGTTTTCGAATGTCATATGTCGAATGTTGTATGTCGCGTGAAAAACATTCACTTTAAAACTGATGTTTGGCGCATGTCGAATGTTGTATGTCGAATGCTGTATGTCGAATGTTGTTTGTCGCGTGAACGACATTCACTTTAAAACTGATGTTTGTTGAATGTTGAATGTTGTATGTCGCATGTCGAATTTCGTATGTCGAATGTTATATGTAGAATGTTGTATGTCGCGTGAAATGCCATTCACATTGAACGATGTTTTTGAATGTCGTATGTCGAATGTTGTATGGTGAATGTTGTATGTCGCGTGAGTGACATCCACTTTAAAACGGATGTTTATGGAATGTCGAATGTTGTATGACGAATGGTGTAAGTCGAATATTGTATGTCGCGTGAAAAGATATTCACTTTAAAGGATGTTTTTGAATGTCGTATGTCGAATGTTGTATGTCGAATGTTGTAATTATCGTGAATGACATTCACTTTAAAACTGAAGTTTGTCGAATGTTGAATGTCGAATGTAATATGTCGAATGTTGTATGTAGAATGTCGTATGCCGAATGTCGAATGTTTTATGTCAAATGTTGTATTTCGCGTGAAACGACATTTTATTTTCAATGTTGTTTTAGGATGTTGTATGTCGAATGTTGAATGTCGAATGTTGTATGTCAAGTGAAACGACATTCACATTGAAGGATGTTTTTTATTGTCGTGTGTCGAATGTTGCATGTCGCGCGAACGACATTCCTTTAAAAACTGATGTTTGTCGAACGTCGAATGTTGTATTGCGAATGTTGTATGTCTGGCGAAGACATTCACCTTAAAACTGATGTTAGTCGAATGCTGAATGTTGTATGTCGAATGTCGTATGTAGAATGTTGTATGTCGAATTTTGTATGTCGCGTGAAACGACATTCACTTTGAAGGATATTTTTGAATGTTGTATGTCGAATATTGTATGTCTTACTGAACGACATTTAAAAAATGAAAATTCGCATGTCATTTGTCGTATGTTGAGCCAATTTCACGCAGCGTTTTTTACTAACTAAGAAGTTTCTGAAGCACTCATTTTGCTATTAGATAATATTTACGTCAATTATAGAACTACCGTTTATAGACAAATTGTTGGTATCTCTATGGGTACGAACTGTGTACCTCTTGTCGCAGATTTGTTCTTGTATTGCTATGAAAGAGATTTCATGTTTAGTCTTTCATCCGATACTCCGATGTTATTGAAGCCTTTAATGACACCTCTCGGTATTTGGATGACATATTGAACATTGAAAGTCCATTCTGTTCTACTATGGTTAATACTATCTATCCTAAAGAACTTCAGCTCAACAAAGCTAACATATTTGATACAGTCCTTTTTTTCAAAGAGAGATGATTTTAATTTTGATATTGTTAATTATTTAGATGCGGATTATACCAAATTTATTTCAAAATGGGTCTATGTTTCTCAACTTATTCGTTTCTCTAGAGCTTGTAGTCGCGTTGAGGACTTTAATATTCGTAATATTTATATAACTAAACATCTACTCCAGCAGGCTACCGTTACCATAAACTTCAAAAACCTTCGCAAAAGTTTATTATCTACGTTTAAAATATTAAAGTAATTTAAGAAATCTTCTGCGACAACGACTATCACAATCTGACTTCTATGGTGATGTGATTTACAAACTTATGTTTGCCCTTAATCTTGTCTTGTCGTATCCTTAACGGTTTGTTTTCTTGTTTGCTGGCTTCTGCCAAGTACTTACTTTGTGGCTTTTTAGACTTTTTTGTATAATACATATACATGATCATCGATGTGTTGTAATTATATTGCCTATTAATGCTGCCTTGTTTGTTAGAGAGAGTATAACCTGGCGTTTTTTTTTATATTTACACTGTCCCGTTTATTGGGTTGATAATAGGATGAGTGAGGTTTCGTGCACCCTAGAGCCTCGTTTAAACCCCCGACGGCCTTTTTGCCACTGACCGTTCCAAGGCGGTAGTCCTATTGTCAACCAATATGTGCTTGTGATGTCTTATTTTGCCTTTTACTAGTATTCATCTTTAAAGTTGTTGTTTGTTTCTGTGTGTATTCGTGGTTGACTGTCGTCCTTGAATGCTGCTTTTCCTGTTCGATTTTTATATCGACTTTTGATTATCATTTTACAAAGAATTTACCAAATTGTGTTTTATGTTCGTCTTAACCTAATCCCTTGAACTTGGTAAACCTGGCTTTTTGCATGACCGTTACAAGGCGATACCCCTATTGTCAACCATTTTATGTTTATACCCTGCTCCTATTTGTCATTGACAGTGTTATTTGATTGCGTGTTTTTGGTTGGCTGTGTTCTGTGAATTCTTTATTTCCTTTTCGACCTTTATACCTAGGTTTAAGACACTTACCACTCCAAAATAGCACACTATACATGACAGTTGTTTTGTTCATTTATGTTTAAATATAATTATCAATCTTGGACGCATAAGCGCCAATGAATATTACAATGTATTCTAAATTACTAAAATTGAATTTAGACTTCATCAAATGTTAAATTTTGATATCACGCGTCTTTGATGAATATCATACTATTTTTTTTTTTAAATCATAAACTGTTAGCTGAATATTACATGACTTGGTCTGAGTATTAACTCCAAAAAGCGCGAAAATCGGGTTGGATGGGGTATTAAATAAAACTTTAATTTCGTCTTAAAACGTTTGCATATTGTAAAATTAAAACATTTAATAGCTGATTTTAAACAGGTTATCGCATTTGTTCAGTAAAAAGTGTTTTTAAATGTGTTTCCTTGTCAAAATATTCGTTATAAATCCTGAAATGCTAATATAAGCTTTCACATCGCTTAATGGAATTAAAGCGGACCACATAATGTACATTCACGTAAATATGTTCTTATACAGATGTGCGTATTACAGGTTTAGCTTAGAAGAATCTTATACCATTTAAACGTATACATTGTTTTACATTTGCAATATTGAAATATTGCATTTGCAATATTGAAATACGTACGTTGTGTTGATGCTATCTCCCCACCCCCATATACACACAAACCTAGACATATCACTACTTACAAAATAAATATATAACGGTGAAGAAGGGTATATTTTGCAAAGATAATTTCGTAATTTGATATTTCAGAATGTAGAAGGTGTCGTTAAAGATAACATCTTCGCACATTTAAGTATATATTTCGTTGTTCGATCGACTGACGCTGCATCGTTTTGTTCTATATTGTTATCTTATTTCAGATGAAAATCCTAATAATAGTGTAGCTACTGAGACCTACACGGAAGTAATTGTAGGATGTACGGCTGGCATTCTAATATGGATTAAAAAATCGAACAGGAAAAGTAGCATTCACAGACGACAGTCAACCACAATCACACACCGCCTGGGAACGGTCAGTGGCAAAAAAGGCCGCCCGGGTTTAAACCAGGTTCTAGGTTGCACCAAATTTCACACTTACCCTACTGTCATCCCAATTAAACGGGACAGTGTAAATAAAGAAATCCCCGTCATGAAATATTTTCTAACAAACAAGGCAGCATTAATAGGCAATATAAGTAAAACTGTATATAGAAATACAAAAAAAACCGAAATCCTAAAAAGCCGCAATGAAGGTACTCGATGACTTGGCAGAAGCCAGAGCAACAATAGAATAAACCATTGAGGGCACGACAAGACAAGACCGCAGACAAACATCAAACGCCACCATCCCATAGGGCTTTAGGTAGGCGTCATCATAGGGTCAGCAGCCTGTCCGGTCATCGTACAATTAAAGAGGAAAGCGTAGTGGAGAACTGTAAATGGGTCAACTACCAAGCATGCAGTACTTTGGAAAATTATAGGGTCATAACTTCTTTCGATAAACCTTTTAACACGTTTAACAAAGATATTATGAAAGTGATCATGACCAAGAATCTTACGAAGTTTGTAAATCATATCATCATAGAAGTCAGGCTGTGATAGTCCTTGTCGCAGTAGAGTCCTTATATTACTTTTATATTTGGAAAGAAGGTCAGGGTTACGATAATAAAATTTTGCAAAGATTTTACGAAGTTTATGGTAACGGTAACCCTGATGTAGTAGCTTTTTGGTTATACAAAGATTACGAATATTAAAGTCCTCAACACGAGTACAAGCTTTAGGAAAACGAATAGGTTGAGACACATAGACCCCATAAGAAATTGCTTTCCTGATCCAAGCGGGGATAGTTAACAATGTCAAAATTAAAAACATCTCTCTTGTCATAGATTTTGCTAATTATTTCACTATTATCAATAGAGAGATCTAAATCAAGAAAAGAAGCGTTATTATCAAAACTATTAGCTTTGTTAAGCTGAAGCTCTTTAGGATAACTATTATTAGGAAAGAAAGGGTTGTCAATGTTCAATATGTCATCCAGATACCGAGAGGTGTCATTAAAGGCCTCAATAACATCTGTCTGGGTATCTGGTGAAAGACGCAACATGAAATCTCTTTCATAGCAATATAAAAACAAATCTGCGACAAGTGGAGCACAGTTCGTACCCATACCTGACGAAAATATTATCTAATAGGAAAATGAGTGCTTCACAAACTTCATGGCAATCCACATATTATAATGTCTAAACTGCCGTTAGTAAAAAACGCTTTAATATTATTACAGGCTAAAAATGTAGTATTTTAGGCTAGCGAATGTCTTCTGAATGAGCGCAATAAGCTTGTCTTTAAAAAGGTGATGTGGTAAGGTTGTATATAGTGTAGAAAAGTCATAAGTGCTTATTGATGAAACTTGACGTTTATTGAAAATTTTATTACGGACGTCTCCTGAATTTCTTATAGACCACAACAAGTTAATCTCAGAGTTTTCATAAGTTTTACCACAATATAGTATAACGTGATCTTTAGCGGCAGTAAGACAAGCAGTTAAAAGTTTGGAGATATTTGTTGTGGTGCAGGCACTAGAATTCGAAATAAAGCGGGCTTTATACGGATTTTTATGTAATTTAGGAATCCAGTACATAGCAGGCAGTTTATTTTGCTTTTCGTCTACACCAGCCTTGAAAGGAGTGCACCGAGTGATATATGTAGAAACAATATCATCCTCAGTAGAATGTACTGGAGTATACGCATTGGTGCTGTCGATTACCACAGATAAAACATTGACGTAATGTAGGCGTCAAACAATAATCACATTATTAGCTGCCTTATCTGCAGGAACTAAAACAAATTTATTATGACATTTTTGAATTACGAAAGGAAAACCTAGGTCTCGGAGGAAGTTAAGAGGGGTTAGCATCATAAAAGTTAAGATGTATATCTATAATTTTAAGAATCGACTTAGTAGAAGTAGAAAGCGAGTTCGGGTCCGCATGTTCTCTACGACACCATTTTATACTGAAATCCTCAATGGATTGGGCGATCTGGGCACGAAAGGCATTACAATCAATAGTTGAAGGTAATCTATATTTAGGACCTTCCGAAAACAAATGCCGAATACGTTTATCAACAATATCAAAATTACCAGTGATGACATGACCTGCTGGAGCATAGCAAAATTGTGATGTGTTACATTCACATTCCTTAGACCTGGGGTCTTCCTCCACCAGTAGAAGCATATGACCTTAGCTGTTTGTGCGACTATAAAATCCAATCCAATTCAATTCAATTCACATTCCTTAGGAGTGTTATTTACTATATCAAGGTCAGAAACTATTTTGTTGTAGTTGAAAAAAATATTTCTAATACGCTTTTTATACTTATAACGTTATAGCATTAAATGATAACACACACTGTATGATCAAAATAAGTATCTAGTGCAAAATGAGATAAATTGAAACGCAAGCAAACAATTGACATAATTAATATATCGGTCGTTGGCGTGATATTGTCTGCTTAATGTTTATGTTTACTTTGTCATGTATTCTAGTGGATATGTGAACTGGAACCCATAATTATATGCATACAAGTAACATTTAATGTAGTTTATTTTTCCAGATGTTTTGATAAGCTAACATTGTATCTTCTAAAAGGCTGGCGTTGACATTCCAAGAAAAAGTTATCTAGCCTTTATTGCGCATAAACTCAGAACTCCATTTCCTTGTGGTGTAATTTAACGTTGATAATCCTCAGTTGTCTATGTGGGAATGAAATATCGAACACTTTAACCCTTAGCCCGCTATGAATGTATAATGGACTGTTATTTCTTTAAATTAGACCCTTCCATTTATGTTACAAAGGGGTGTTTTGGAGAAATGACTGATGAGCAGCGGACATTGCAAACCCTGATCAGCCTGCGAGTTACTCGCAGGCTGATCTGGGTTTACAAAGGACGCAAATGCTATTGTAGTCGTCCTTAGCAGGCTAAGGTTTAATGACCCTATGTGTATGCATTACCGTGGCACTTAGCACACATGACAGTCAAATTGTTGGTTAGTATTCTAAATAGCATAATTATTAAAGCATGCAGTTCAGTCTTTTTTAGAACTTTTGTAAACGTATAACCAAGATGTGCAGTGACATTTCCGAAATGAGAAAAAAATGTGCTCTACTATTACATCGACAAATTAATGATGTTATCGTAAGTCTGCAGAATGGGTATTTGCCAAAGGTTGGATATGTACTATATTATTCTAGATGTTAGACAATGATGATATCGTAAGTCTGCAGAATGTTTTTTTTTCCAGAGGTTGGATATATACTATATTATACTAGATGTTAGACAGTGATGTTATCGGAAGTCTGCAGAATGGGTATTTGCCAGAGGTTAGATATGTTCTATATTATACCAGATGTTAGACGATGATGTTATCGTAAGTCTGCAAAATGAGTAATTGCCAGAGGTTTGATGTGTACTATATTATACTAGATGTGAGACAGTGATGTTATCGTAAGTCTGCAGAATGAGTAATTGCCATAGGTTGGATATGTACTATATTATACTAGATGTTAGCCAATGATGTTATCGTAAGTCTGCAGAATGGGTATGCCAGGGGTTAGATATGTACTATATTATACTAGATGTTAGACAATGATGTTATGGGAAGTCTGCAGAATGGGTATGCCAGAGGTTAGATATGTACTATATTATACCAGATGTTAGACAATGATGTTATCGTAAGTTTGCAGAATGGGTATTTGCCAGAGGTTAGATATGTACTATATTGTACTAGATGTTAGACGATGATGTTATCGTAAGTCTGCAGAATGGGTATTTTCCAGAGGTTGAATATGTACTATATTATACCAGATGTTAGACAGTGATGTTATCGGAAGTCTGCAGAATGGGTATGCCAGAAGTTAGATATGTACTATATTATACTAGATGTTAGACAATGATGTTATCGTAAGTCTGCAGAATGGGTATTTGCCAGAGGTTAGATATGTACTATATTATACCAGATGTTAGACAATGATGTTATCGTAAGTCTGCAGAATGGGTATTTTCCAGAGGTTGAATATGTACTATATTATACCAGATGTTAGACAGTGATGTTATCGGAAGTCTGCAGAATTGGTATGCCAGAAGTTAGATATGTATTATATTATACTAGATGTTAGACAATGATGTTATCGTAAGTCTGCAGAATGGGTATTTGCCAGAGGTTAGATATGTACTATATTATACCAGATGTTAGACAATGATGTTATCGTAAGTCTGCAGAATGGGTATTTGCCAGAGGTTAGATATGTACTATATTATACCAGATGTTAGACAATGATGTTATCGTAAGTCTGCAGAATGGGTATTTGCCAGAGGTTAGATATGTACTATATTATACTAGATGTTAGACAATGATGTTATCGTAAGTCTGCAGAATGGGTATTTGTCAGAGGTGGGATATGTACTATATTATACCAGATGTTAGACAATGATGTTATCGTAAGTCTGCAGAATGGGTATTTGTCAGAGGTTGGATATGTACTATATTATACTAGATGTTAGACAATGATGTTATCGTAAGTCTGCAGAATGGGTATTTGTCAGAGGTGGGATATGTACTATATTATACTAGATGTTAGACAATGATGTTATCGTAAGTCTGCAGAATGGGTATTTGCCATAGGTTGGATATGTACTATATTATACTAGATGTTAGACAATGATGTTATCGTAAGTCTGCAGAATGGGTATTTGCCAGAGGTTGGATATGTACTATATAATACCGGATGTTAGACAATGATGTGCTAATACTACTTTTTTTAAAGGTTGAACTTAGTTTCAAAATAATGAAGCGATTTTGCTGTTTTATTTGTGTAAGCAAAATAATTTGTTTGAATTGACTTCAACTGAATGTTATTTAACGGATTATTAGCAGATTAAAGGTTATTTAAAGCCGCCCCGGATAGAAAAGGCGAACGATACATACGAATCCGAGAACGTGCCCTTCTCTTACTAGTTTAACGAATAAGATTTTTACAGATCGGAGAATAAATGTCCATACACGGGACCGCTCTGTTAACTTTCCTTCCCGAAGGATGAGGCTAAGGGAAACTGTCTTGCACAAGAACACACCTACGAAACTCAGCGACGCTCGGGAGGCTTGAGACCGCTTCAAGTCCACCGTAACTTACCACTTGGTAATTTTAGAGGAGTCATTTCAGCCTAAAAAACATCCTAAGATAAAATAAATTGGCACAGAAATTATTTTGAGTGATTCTGGTCCTCTGAAATCACGTGCTAAATATGATATTTTGAGGACAAAAGTTTAACTAATGCAGAATCACTGTTTTTTGGAATACAAAATGTATATCCGTTCAGAATATAAGTAAATCATGTATGTATATATGAAAATGATATGGTAGTAGTGCGTAGAAGAAGGTTTAAAAGAGAGAAAAGTATTATTAAATTACATGACCCATTTTTGGACAAAAATGTAAAAAAAAAAAAAGATGATTTCGGATCAAATTAATAAAAAGTTGCTTAAGGTATCAACTAAATAGGCACAGCCATTATTTGTATTGATTCTGATTCCAAAACGTATATAAAAACATTGAAAGTTCTCCGCTCAAATTACATGCTAGATATGATGTTTTGGGTGGAAAAGTTTTAAAAAAAATAAGAAAATCTTTATCTAAAAATAAAGAAAATTGCTAATTTCTTGAATAAATTTATATCAGTTCAGAATCTAAGTAAAACGTGTATATGTATATATGTATCAAAAAGGTAGTTTTATCATTTAATACATAGAAGCAAGTTTGAAAGGAAGGCAAGTATTATTGTATGATAACACCCATGTTGGGGGTCTAAATGTTACAAAATGAAGACAAATCTCTAGTTCTGAGAATATACTAATATATATTATAATTATATACAATCTGATTACTGATTTAAAAATAGTGGTTGATGCTACTAGTTCAATAGTATACAACTGTCTACTTCTGTGAGGTCAATGGTTAAAAATATTCATCTAAGGCAATGACTATTTACCCGAAGCAGTGAACTATTGACCGAGATGCAGTCGATGTCAGTAGTTCACTGCTGAGGGTCAACATTCATTCTCGAAGATGAATAGTTTTAACCGTTGACAGAAACAGAAGTAGATAGTTGTTTTATTATATTGAATCGTATAAACTCCATTAGTTTGCTCACTTTTTGCTTTCTTGTTTACATGCATGACGTCATGTCATGTGAAAGCTCAACGTCATTCTCAGACTATTGACCTGAAAAAACAACAGCTATTGACCGCAAAACCAGAACCGGAACCGGATAGGAAACGTTCTAAAGTCAATAGTTCATACTAATGACTTTCGCGTAACTGCCTTTTAGCCAATGAACTACATATTTAAAATGATATATAATAATTCTTGTTAAGCCATGCAATGTATAATCTTACTTTCAAAGCGACTGTGATAATTTGGAACCAAATGCCTTTTTAATAGAAAACTTATATTAGTAATTGCAGACAAATACGAGAGGTGTTCAACTTATAACGTAACACTTTTGTTCAAGATGTTATTTTTCAGCAGAAGTGGTTATCATAAAACATGCGTGATTTAATGTTGTGAAACTGTTATTTAGAACATATTAATTTAAAAATAATCTACAATTTCACGCGGTTCGCTTTAAATTACATTTTAAATTAGGTACCCACTAGTTTCCAATTTTAAACCTATATGTTTCTATTGCCGTAGAGTTTTACCTTAAACCAAATAATGTCACTAATGCATATCGTAATTGTTTAAAACTGTGTTTGAATTTTAAATATGATCGTATTTATAAAATATAAATGTTGAATTAAAAGTTCGAATTTTATCGAAATTTTAAGAAATTGACAAATTATATGACAATTTGCTAGTATGTTACCGATGATTTGGTAAATTTACCAAAATAAGCATTTTATTCATATTTTATTAGACAAACTATGAATAGTTATTGTTGCTGTATTATCACACACCATATTAAGATATATTTTGTTTAATATATTGTTTTCATCATTATTTCCAAATGAGTGTGTTTTGCCCCTAAATCTTAAGTTATATATTTTTTCATTTCCTTTCTTATAAGAAAGTAACGAAACTTATATTTTATGGAGGAGGACATCATAAAATGCCTGCAGTTGATGTTTCGAACTAGAATTTTTTATAGATTTAATAATTTTTGAAGATTTAGTTCAGGTTAATTTTCGCTGAAATCGTGAAAACCTACAAATAGCAAAAAATGCATATTCCATTTTTTTTACGTTTAAACATGGACATATCAGACTACTATTACCTTAAACGACAAATTACAAGCATTTGTTTTTAAATTTGTTTGGTCGTTACTTTTTATAATTGAAGATTTTTGCTTCAAAATGTCATTCTTTACCCTTTAAACCAAAATACGGATGCAGCAAAATTAGGAATCACATAGTTCATGTCATAATGTTTTATATCGAAATTGACATTCAAATGAACATATTCGGCGAGAAATTCAAGATGTTTGGATTAGGTAGAAAGTGTTACGTTATAAGTTGAACACCTCTCGTACATATAAATATGAAACATTTATATATACATTTATATATAACATGTGTATTATATCTGTGTTTAACTTAATGTTGTTTTTGTTTTGTCTGACAAAACAATTCAGAATAGGAATAAACAAGAAAACCCCATAAAAACAATGGGACAAGTACCAATACAGCAACTGTACATAGTACACATTGTACATAGTTGTGTATGTTATTTATATGAATAAAGTGTACTACGACAACTAAACAAGAACTTATATCAGAGCCGTTAAGTAATCGTATTAATTAATTTAATGATTTATACAACATAAACCAGCCAATATAGATATAAAATCGAACAAGAAAAGCAGCATTCAACGACGACAGTCAATCACAAACACAGACAGATACAAAGAACAAACTTAAAGATGAACAAAAGGCCAAATAAGACATCACAAACACAAAAGGGTTGACAATAGGGCTACCGGCTTGGAACGGTCAGTGGCCAAAAAGGCCGCTGGGTTTTAAACCAGGTTCTAGGGTGCGCCAAACCTCACACTTACCCTACTGTCAACCCAATAAAATGGGACAGTGTGAATAAAGAAATCCCCGCCATGAACTATTCTCTAACCAACAAGGCAGCATTAACAGGCAATATAAGTAAAACACAAAGATGCTCGTTTATATATAAATACGAAAAAACAATAGCCTAGAAAGCCCTAAAGAAGGTACTCAATGACTTGGCAGAAGCCAGAGCAACAAGAGAATAAACCATTGAGGGCACGACAAGACAGGATTGCAGACAAACATCTAGTCGTCTAGTTTATCAGAACAAATTATTTCATGAATAATAAATCAATCGGACGGATCAAGGGGCGTACTGCATATGTACATTGCATATGAAACTGAAACACAGGCTGGTGGTTTTATTCGTAATTTGGATTGACACCCTTTATTTCCAGTCCCTTTAAGAATGTAGTGGTTATTTATGTGTTAACTGTTAATTCTCATTTACATGTAGCTCATCTCATGCTACTTGACAGTTAACAAGATATTACGACGTATATAGTAATCTTGGCTAAGATTATATGTCGGCATGGATGCATGCATGCATAGCACAATGACACTAGTACGTTGCATGCAATTCACAATGACACTAGTACGACTCATGCATAGAGAAAGGACACTAGTACGATTCAAGCATAGCGCAATGACACCAGTAAGATTGATGCATAGCACAATGACACTAGCACGATGCATGCCTAGCACAATGACACTAGTATGATTTAGGCATAACTCAATGACACTTGTACGATGCATGCATAGCACAACGACACAAGTATGATTCAGGCATAGCTCAATTAAACTAGTACGATGCATGCATAGCACAATGAAACCAGTACGAAGCATGCATAGCGCAATGCCACTAGTCGATGCATGACACCTGTGCGGTGCATGCATATAGCAATGACACCAGTACGATTCATGCATTGCGCAATGGCACTAGTACTGTACATGCATAACACAATGACACCAGTACGAAGCATGCATAGTGCAATAACACTGGTCCGATTCATGCATAGCGAATGGACACCAGTACGATGCATGTATTGCACAATGAGACTAGTACGAAGCATGCATAACGCGATGACACCAGTACGATGCATGCACAACACAATCACTCTAGTACGATGCATGCATAACGCAATATACCAGTACAATGCATACAATAGCACAATGACACCAGTACGATGCATGCATAACACAATGACTATAGTACGATGCATGCATAACGCAATGGCACGAGTACGATGCATGCATAGCACAATGACACTAGTACGATCCATGCATAGCACAATGAGACTAGTACGATTCACACCTAGCACAATGACTCTAGTACGATGCATGCATAGCACAATGACACTAATACGATTCATGCATAGCACAATGACACTAGTACGATGCATGCTTTTCATAATGACACTAGTATGATTCAGGCATAACACAATGACACTAGTACGATGAATGCATAGCACAATGACACAAGTACGATTCATGTATAGCACAATGATACTAGTACAATGCATGCCTAGCACAATGACACTAGTATGATTTAGGCATACCTTAATGACGCTTGTACGATGCATGCATAGAACAATGACACTAGTATGATTCAGGCATAACTCAATGACACTAGTACGATGCATGCATAGCACAATGCCACTAGTACGTTTCCTGCATAGCACAATGACACTAGTACGATGCATGCATAACGTTTGCAATAATTAAAATCTGTTACACACCTCTAACTGGAAACATAGCTGTCTACATAATACCAAACATACGCAGTAAACCAAACAATTACAACGTTAATAAGAAGCAAGGCGTGTGACACTAGAGCTTTATATCAGGCTTGAGGGTATACCAAACCTCACGCTTACTCTGCCGTCATCCCAATATATTGACCCAGTTCAAACAGAGAAGTCATCAAAATCTACCATCCTTTGAGGATTTCGGTAGACGTCGTCATAGGGTCACATACTTTTTTAAGTACACGAGAAAAACATGAATAGCTTACAGTAGAATGAAGTCCTAAAAACGTTTCTGAAAACAATCCATTGAAGTGTTTGTAAAAGAATATCATGAGGGAATTAAAATAAATAACACACGCGGGTATTAATAAGATGTTGTCATCCGACAGCGCGACTGTGGTAATTTGCCACCAAATGTTTTTTTGCATGGAAAACTTCGACTTTTTTAATATATAAAAACAAACCAGTCTTATTTTGTAATTGCAGTACTAATATATCTAAAATTGAGAAATACATGTGCATTTAGCATATGTATTGCATGGAACTAGATAAGAAAAGATAGAAAAAACATATAACTTAAAATTTAGGGGCTAAACACACATATTTGCAAATAATGATAAAAATAATATCAATTTTTACCAAAGATATCTTATAAAGTATATGATATACATCAACAATAACTTCATTTGTTTTGTATCACAAATTATGATTAAAATAGTTATTTTGGTTAATTTATAAAATTATCAGTAACATACGAGCAAACTGTCCTATTATCTGTCAATTTCTTAACATTGCGGTAAGATGTCGAGCTTTTAATTCAACATTTATATTTTTGTCTGAAAATAAAACATACAATCATATTTAAATTATAAACACAGTTTTAAACAAGTATGATATGCATTTATTTAGTGGAATTATTTTGGTTTAAGGTTTAAGGTAAAACTCCACGGCCACCGAAATATAGAGGTTTAAAATTGGAAAATAGTACACACCTAATTCAAAATGTAATTTAAAACGAACCGCATGAAATTGGAGGTTATTTTTAAATGCATACGTTCTAAATGACAGTTTCACATAATTAAATCACGCATTTTTTATTATAATCACATCATCTTAAACAACATCTGAAACAAAAGTTACGTTATAAGTTGAACACCTCTCGTATTAATTATATTATCGCTGTTAAAGTTTGCAATACTAAAAATATGTTATAAAAGTCTAACATAAAACGTAGCTGTCTACATAATACAGTCAACCAGAAGCACGCAGTAAACCAACCAATTACAATGTTAATAAGAAGCAAGGCGTGTGACGTCACAAACACAACAGGGTTGACGCTAGAGCTACCGCCTTAGAAAGGTCAGTAAATAAAGGCCACTCACTGAGGTTTAAAATAGACTTGAGGGTGCACCAAACCTCACTCTAGCTCTGCCGTCAAAAATCCGCACCAGGCCATTATCTCAAACCAGGCTGCACCAGCAGGTAGCACAAGCACAACACACAGATGAGCATACACATATGAATACAACATAAAGTCACAAAGAAAGCACTCAGTGACCCAGCATAAGCCAGAGCTAATAGAGAACAAATCATTAATGCGACGACAATACGAGATTTAAGACAAACATCAAACCCTACCATCCGTTGAGAATTTAGATAGAAATCATCATAGTGTCACAGTCTACTTTAACTACACGAGGAAGACGCAAATACTTTACAGTATAATACTTTACAGTAGAATACTTTACAGTACAGTAGAATACTTTACAGTAGAATACTTTACAGTAGAATCAAGTAATAACTAGAAACCTTTTTGAAAATATTCCATTTAGGTGTTTGTAAAAGAATATCATTAGGGAATTAAAATGTGTTGTCATCTCACAGAGTGACAACCACATGTAAAAGTGTGCATGGTGTTAAGATGATTACATGGAGATCCGTTTTATTGTTACATGCGGATTCCTAACGGAAGTAAGCTATTAAAATGTTCGGCATCATGTGCCATGAATCAACTCATTATCCTTAAAAGAACAATTAAATCGTGTTCGCACAGGAGAAAACCACCTTCATACTATGAAAACAAAGCGACTTAAAGACGAGTTTTTTTGTAGTATTATCAACTAACAAATTTAACTCTTAAACATCATACAATTGTTTAAAAGACATCATACCTTCACTCACGCAGATCCGCACGGGGAAATGAGGTTAATCTGAATTGCATAGCTGCACAACAATTGCCAGATAATTGATAAATACATTTACCTGTGGATTAATTTACCTGTTCAAAGTTTTCTACGTCATCAATTAAAATCTTATTCTCGCTTTTCACAGCTATTGCAAAGTGTAAATTGTAAATATCTATTGTTGTGTATTGATTTCTATTTAAATAAACATAAACATTTTCATGAAACAAAACATGGCCGGAAAACTTTAAAACACATTTGTTCATGACGTTTATAAAACTTTATTTTGCAATGCAATATACGCTTAACAGTCGTGTTATAACTAACATATTATTAACATGTATTACTAAAATATTACTAATATGTATTTAAACAGCCAAACAATCTTTATTACTGAGTGTTCTGAAACATGGAAAAGGATGGGTGAATAAAAAGATCGGACGAGAAACAAGGTATATTTTGTTTCTATTATAAACCCAGTTTTCATTTTCTCTAAGAAAGCCAACTTTCTTAACGGGAATGTAGCGACACCGTTCCTGAAAAAAACACTCGAAAAAGGGTGAAAGATTTACTTAAAAAAATAATTATCAAATCCGATGATAACAAAGAATATATGATCATTTGAACGTTCTGTTGAAACGGATAGGGAAGCCGCCTTTTTGAGAGCTATGCCATCATAGTTCTATATGACTATATAAGGAATTTTTAATAAATATGAACATTTACTGATTTATAGGAGAAAAACAAAAGAAAGCAACTGTATAGAAAACGTATAGTTAATGGCAAAACTTCTTTATATGACAAGTAAAGTATTCTGCATTCATTTGCAGTGATTTTCTTTGCTTCAAATGATAGTTATCAGTATTCCATCTATAGTAATTTGGAACTATGACGTCATAGTTCTCAAATGGCGGCTCCAATATCCGTTTTAGAACAACTTTCAAATAGTCATCTTTGTTTATAATAATGTTGATAATTATATTACCTTTCTCGGCTAAGTATGTGAGTACTAGATTTGGAGTGGCTGTGTATGCTTTTATATTATATACTAGTCTCTGTTAAGTACTTGAGTACTTGATGTTGGGTGGTTGTGCACTTTTTCCAAGTGTTTCAGAACACTCAATAATAAAGCTTGCTTGACTGTGTCGCTACCTCCTCTTTAAGACTGTAATGTTCACTCCAGTTTGGAAACTCCTATCAGCGTTATAAAAGGTTGACAAACATCAATATAAAATCATTAATTAGTTTTAAACCATAAAGTAGTTTTATATATTATAGACAATAGACACTATTTTAATTATGAGTAATTAACAAGAAAATTCTAAGTGTAGTGCTATTTTAAATGTCAATGTCATTTGTAACGTGAGATACATTTCAACATCCAAATGAGTTCTAAAATGTTGATAGTTGACAGCTTTGCTTGATTGGTCTATGTCGCCACGCCACGCACAGCACAATCTATTAAAAGTAGCTTAAAAACAGAAATAAATAATTTCTCATCACCTAAATCTTCTGAAATCTACACAAAAAAACAACAAAAAAAAACAAGAAAAAACCACAAAATAAACCATTTGAATATTAAGGGTTTAACACGTGTTGCCCATATTACTCTGCTAGCCTCATTAATATTTTTGAGCATAACAAGACACTATTTGGTTACCTTGTAGTGTTCATTTTGATAAGCTGTAACCAGTTGTGTTATACATTATAAAAGAGGAATACTGACGTATTCGACACGTGCAAAAGCGTGAAATGTATTTATTTGTAAAATTTTAAATTGGTTATGAGCATTTTCAATTTGAGGTTGGTATAGTTCTGGGCCCTGTTTTATTAAAAATCTTACGATAAGTCTCAAATTTTAAAATCGTTCCCTGTTATCACCTAAGCATTCAATGTAGACACTTATGTGTGCACGTAGTGCAGAAAGATCACATGTATAAGGAAATGAAATGAAATCACGTTTATTTGAAAAGTGTAATTTATAGCGAAGCATTTAAGAAATTGATTTACGATCAAAATGGTCGTAAGTTGTTTAATAAAACGGGGCCCTGATCCCTATGTTAAGATTGTCCCATCATAATATCAAATAATTTAAAAAGTCAATAATGATCATAGAAACCGATATTTCTTTGTAGTTTTTATAGTAATATCATCGATATGTTACTTTAGATTGTAAGCATTTCGCTTTAGTCCATATCAGTTTTGGGGTGATGTATAAACCAATATACTTATAAAATGTCTTGTTTCTGTTATAAACCCACATCGTTTCTTAAGACTGTAAATTTGGTTTTCTTTATATTATTGTTCATACTAGTTATTATGCAAAGGTGGGAAATAATAGTACCTGCGACTGTATGAGTCTTACGGTATCACTGCAGGTTGCCATATCAGCGACCTATACAATTACACTATATCATTAACTTCGTCTGAAATATGTATACCGTTTGTACATGACTGCTTTAATTCATAAAAAAACACATACAAAAACAGAATCGTGCTTAACCGATCCTTACCGACAGCCACTATTACGCTTAAATAAATGTAGATATTCAAAACAAACGACAATTACAAGGAAAATGCAATATATGCAATACCACAAACAGAAAAGTTTGACAATAGGACTACCGCCTTGGAACGGTCAGTGGAAAAAGAAGCCGCCCAGACTATGTTCTCTGACAAACCAGGCAGCATCAATCGACAATATAAGTCAACACAGTAATGATCATGTATATTTGAATATAAAAAAACAAAATTCTAGCAAGCTCCAAAGCACGTATTCGATGCCTTGAGACAAAAGCATTAATCGTTGAGCGTATGAAAATACAAGATTGAAGACAAACATTGAACGTTATCGTTCTTTGAGGATTTAGATAGACGTCATCATATGGTCCACAATATGTCCCAGGATGAGGATCTATTGAATATCATACCAGCGAAAATCTTATTGTGTCTATAAGAGAAATGCCGCGGAAGTCGGAAACGTCATTACATGAACCAGATTTGTAAAATGGGCAACGCTACTTTGACCCCAAACTATCGGAAAGTCACCGGTGTCAACAATTTTATAAAAACAATACATCTGAGATGTCTAAACTAGTGCGATTTACCAT
The DNA here is from genome assembly GCA_037043455.1 of Cyrtodaria siliqua. Classification (NCBI taxonomy): domain Eukaryota; kingdom Metazoa; phylum Mollusca; class Bivalvia; order Adapedonta; family Hiatellidae; genus Cyrtodaria; species Cyrtodaria siliqua. The sequence goes on from JAWPHD010002293.1 coordinate 76,004, forward strand.
CTTTGCTACTACTCCGCTAGGACCTGATGATTTACAAGCTTCACATTTGTAACGCTTTGGTTTAGTTCTAAAATGCCATCGATAATAATTATGCTACTATTTACTCCTTGAGCTAGCTATAGACCACCACCCCCTCAGGGGGAATTTTGTAGGGTAAGATTTTCTGAAAGTTCATACAAAAAGCTTCAAAATGAGACAGGGTTTCTCCTACTAGCTTACAGGCTATCTTATAGAAGTGTTTCAAAATTAATAGTTTGCATAACTCTTCAATATACAATAATTGTTTAAAATGATGAAACCACTCAGCTTTGGAGATTAATATTGCATATAAACTGTTTAACTGTTTTCCAAACAAAACTAGTGTCATTCCTCGATTCTATAAGCTATTGTCTATATTCTCCTGCATGTCTTTTTGTTTTTGTTTACAATACCGCCTAAATCTATGTTTGCATTATTTATAATGTTGCGTACTAATCATTCTCGGAAATGTCATAATTGTCTGAGTTTTTCATTCTTCATGTTTTCTCAGTCGTCATCTCAATAATCCGGTTTTTACCGTGTGGTCATTTAATATCAACAATTTTATGAAGAGTTAATATTAGTTAATATATCATTTAAACTTGTTTTTTTCATAGTCACAATAGAGTGTTTTGACTGTCATTTTGTTTATACAATCTCAAAACATGTTTGTGAGTTTGTGTGGCAACAAGTTGCTGCGGCAATATACAATGAAAATTGTATCAGACATTATAATTACATGTTAACTGCAGACGTTGTCTTTGTAATCGTCAAAACCAATGTTATAAGTGTGGACTATTTCCTAATGTTATATAAACAAATATGTTTGACATATCAAAATTTCATATACCTTTTACACAACTTCAGTTGTTACGTATGGAAACTATTCATAAATGGATATAAAGGTCATGCTAAAATACAAAGAAAGACAAGAATGAAATCTCTGCCATTATCTGTCTTTGTTTAGTATTCAATTGTATAAGGCCTAGCACAGATAAAGCATAGCAGAGTTTCTTTACGTAGCAAAGAGTACGTAAAGAAAGGCATTTATGCTCTAATTAAAGAAATATATTTTGTTATCACACGCAAAGGTGTCTCCAACTGACAATGGACACTGCCATGAATGTTTCTGAATAATACGACTTTCACTATTCTTCCAGATATTAGAGCAAGTATTGGATGGGAAAATGGTGCTAGATAAATGGATTTTAGTTCGTCAAATTCGTTTATGCGGGATGGGAAAATGGTGTTAGATAAATGGATTTTAGTTAGTCAAATTCGTTTATGCGTATTTATCAAACAGATGCTAATAAATGAAAAAAGAAAATTACAAAAGGTGGATCAAGGCTCAGAAAATGACCCGTATTCAACATGTGTGTTATTATAGTTTATATACAAATCCATTATATATACAAGACAATTCTTTTGTCGAGACACATTTGCAGGAACTTAGTTTCTTAAAAAAGAAATCAGTTCCTATGATATATTATAAGAATCTTTCATGGGTATCCGGTGAAGATAGGGAATTCCAACACGGGGTATAAGTGTATTTATCGGAACCGAGGCTCTACCGAGGGTTGGAATTCCCTATCTGAACCGAATACCCATGATAGATTATATTTCTTGCATATCGGAGACATGTTGTGCGTTGACGCCGCCAGCTACTAACGTTTTGCATGTTTTCCTGCATACCACATGTTGGAGTCTTGAATTTGATCTCGATCCTAGGGTGAGATGGAAATATCTAGCCCCGGTAAAATGACGGATATCCTTTTCCGGTATGCAAGAAATATGATAATATTATATAAGCCACCGGATCGTCATATTCACTACAGAAACCACTTTAGAACAGACGAGTACACCAATTCCGACTTCCAGGTTATGAGTTTCGAGATACTTGACGGCGACGATACTAACTGGAAAAAAGTAGAGGCACTATGAAAAAAAGAACATTCGGACATTTAAACCGTATGGGCTTAAGACAAACGTGTGACGCTAGAAATAATACTCAAAATAATGAGACAGACTCTATCTTTTTTGTAACATGGTGTACGTAGTAACACTGTGACGTCATAGTGACCGTACTCTAACTTTCGGTGGTTGTAGTACGGTTAAGCCACGCCTCTTTAGTTATCCTAAATTAAACAATTTAATGCTCTGCATTCATCAAAGGAAATGTCACCGACCATGCTACAAAAAACAAATAGAGCGGTATGGTTTCATCTCGATGTTTAAATTAACCAACTGAATGAGACCAAACTCTATCTATTACATATCTATCTATTATCCTATTTTCTGGCGTCTTCCTTAAACACCATACAAACTAACCTTCTATATCTACGTGAGCAGTAGTTGAACCAGTCCACCGTCTAGAAGGAACTCACTTAATTGACAGCTGTCATAGCTGATTTCGTCTGATGTTCGCAGGCTTTCCACTCCATATTTTTATGTCCAATACATTAAGCACTTATGTAGCACCGCCAAATGTGAAAATTCCGCTAAATGTAAAAACTTCCGCTAAATGTTAAAAATCTTCCGCTAAATGTAAAAAAAATCCTCTAAATGTAAAAACTTCCGCTAAATGTAAAAAATGACTAAACGCTAAATGTTATAAATTTTAACATATATCGTTTAGTGGAATCCGTTAACCGCTAAATGTTAAAAGTCACTAAAGTTGTCTGAAATATGTTATGGCATGAACAGTGCAGCTTTAATCACATTTTAGGTAAAAACTCGGGCTTGCAATGTTTCGTCAAAATGCAACAAGCCGTTTAGTAGGAGTGACGGCGACAACAAATTTAAAATAAGGAGTTCAAAGGGTCATAAATCCGTCAAAAATTAGCGAACAGGAACGAAAGCATGATATGCACAACTAGACATCGAAGCTTTCTGCAAAGTTTCGCCAAAATACAACAAGCCGTTAAGCAGGAGTAGCGGCGACAATAAATTTAAAGTTAACAATTCAAAGGGCCATCACTCCGTCAAAATCAGCGAACCGAAACGAAAGCGCGATATGCACAACTAGACATCATACCGAAGCTTCCTGCATAGTTTCATCAAAATACAACAAGCCGTTTAGCAGGAGTACAGGCGACAACAAATGTAAATAAACAATTCAAAGGGCCATCACTCCGTAAAAAACTAGCAAACCGAAACGAAAGCACGACATGCACAACTAGACATCTAACCAAAGCTTCCTGCAAACTTTCGTCAAAATACAACAAGCCGTTTAGCAGGAGTAGCAGCGACAAGAAATTTAAAGCATAAAATTCGAAGGGACATAACTCTGTCAAAAATCAGTAAACCGGAACGAATAAGCGGTGTGCACAACTAGACATGATACGGATGTTTCATGCAAACTTTCGTCAAAATCCAACAAAATGTTTAGGAGGAGTAGCGGCGACCAGAAATGTAAAGTAAACAATTCAAAGAGCAATAACTCCGTCAAAAATCAGCGAAATAGAACGAAGACGCGATATGCACAACTAGACATCATACGGATGCTTCTTGCGAAATTTCGTCAAAATACAACAAGCTGTTTAGGAGGAGTAGCGACGACAACAGATTTAAAGTAAAACATTCAAAGGGCCATAAATCCGTCAAAAGTAAGCGAACCGGAACGGAAGCGCGATATGCACAACGAGACGTCATACGGATGCTTTCTGCAAAGTTTCGTCAAAATCCAAAAAGCCGTTTAGGGGAGTAGCGGTGACAACATTTGTGACAGACGGACGGACAGACATACTGACAGACGGACGGACGGACAGACGGACGGGCGGAAGGACGGACGGACGGACAGACAGACAGACAGACGGACACAGCAAAAACAATATGTCTCCTCCACTTCTGTAATATTCTGTAACAAATAAGGCAATCAACAAAGGGTGATGTAGAGCGACACGGTCATCAGTTGTTATGTGTATATGAAATTTGGACCCATTCGAAACTGTTTGAGTAATGGAAGCGTGTTACGGGACACGACGCGACGCGACGGGACGTTACGGACAACGTGCTTCCTATTGAAAATAAGAATAGCTGAAGAGATTGATATGAAGATCACGCATATGAAGATTAGAATGTATGTCTGCCTACAGCGTAGAAAGCAATCATAGACTTTATTTGGCGCTGAGATAATTACAGTCCAATCAAATCAGAAGATGACAGATAATTGTTCATGCCTAGAACCAGTTAAAAGGACATTATTACTTGTCATTTACAGTACTTAATACAATGGTACACTGCGCTAGCAAGAATTGCATTTGCATACCGCCACTACATTTGAGTTACAGTAATCACTGTAGGTAAAGTGCGAATCGAATTTGAGTTTGTAGATATCAACACGCTAATTTGTAGACAGCCATATGATTGTTTGCAGATGTGGAAACTCATATTTGGCAAATAATCGTCGTTTTACAAACTTTTTCTCGATGACACTGTACACTACATGTCTGTGTTTTACATTTACACAATACACGAGACTTTCAATGACACATCGAGTTTACGACGTGTACATCTGTATTCGATGCTATCAGTCGATATTTACGGCAATAAGGAATACTGGTCACCCATCTTTGAAAAGAAAATCCAAAATGGATGGGGTATGGTTAATTGAAATTTTCATCCAAATGCATATTATAGGTATGAACAATGTCAATGCTATAGTAGACAGTAATTCAATACTGTTTATGTGAACATAATATCAGAAACAATATTTCTTTGGCAGAAATAGTGCCCTGTATATTCGAAAAGTTTATTAGAATTTTACTCGAAAATGTTGATTTTTTTATGTTAAATACATTTGTCCATAGAATTGTCCATTTATCTAAAAATGGCACACGAGACATCATTTTTAAATTAAATACGACATGTTATCACATCATCCAAATCAGTCAATCATTGTAAAAAAACCATGCTATTCTTTCAATGGCATACTCTCAATGCTATAGTATGGAGGCACTGACGGGTTTTAATTCTCAAACTATTATAAATGGCAACTATATTTTTGGATGTATTAAACACAACTGAGTGACTGTTGTGAATAGAAACATGGTAAAATAAGAATAATTTATTATAATATTCGAATAAAAACAGCACAAACTAAATAATAACATATGAATATGAACAAATGACCTGTTTATCCGAATGTTTCACCATACCTCATGTTTCAATTTACAATTCACGGGCATGCTTTTCATGTATATCATGTGTGTGTGTTGAAGGCACTTGGCGTATAAAGAAAATCTTCATTTTTAACAATGGTGTACTTCGAATTTTGGATGATGTGATAACATGGCTTACTTTATTTAGAAATGATGTCTCGTGTGCCATTTTTAGATAAATGGACAATTCTATGGACAAATTTATTTAACATAAAAAACAAAACATCTTCGAGTAAAATTGTACTAAACCTTTCGAATATAAAGGGCACTATTTCTGTAAAAATAAATATTGTTTCTGATATTATGTTTACATCAACATTATTGAATTACTGTCATCTATTATATCATTGACATTGTTCATGCCTATAATATCCATTTGTATGACATTATCAATTAACCATACCCCATCCATTTTGGATTTTCTTTTCAAAGATGGCTGACCAAAAGCCCATAACGTGTATTTATCTACTTACCGCCTTATATTCCATCAAAATACATGTGTTGGATCAGATCAAGTATGTTTTAATTTGTTTCCGATAGATGTTAACCAAATTTTAAATTCAAAATACATATTTTGTCTGATTTGGTTTGCAGTTGTCAACAGGTATCAAAGCGAGTGATTAGATCATGGCGGGGATTTCTTTATTTACACTGTCCTGTTTTAATGGGATGACAGTAGGGTAAGTGTGAGGTTTGGTTCACCCTAGAACCGGTTTAAACCCCCAGTGGCCTTTGTTGCCACTGACCGTTCCAAGGCGGTAGCCCTATTGTCAACCCTTTTGTGTTTGTGATGTCATTTGCATTTTTCATTACTTTTGCCTTCTCGTTTGTCTGTGAGCGTGTTTATTTTTGTGTTTTATGGTTGACGGTCTTCCTTGAATGCTGCTTTCCCTGTCCGATATTTTTATCTTTCTTTGTTGAAGCGCTGTAGAGGCGCTGGTTTGTTTTAGCTTAGCGCCTTTTCTTACATGCCCTCCCCCCCACCCCCCAGTCGGCAGTCGGTGGTGGGGTGATAAGAATCAACCGACTGCTCGTTACTTAGCAGAGGGGTAGGACTCACCCCCCCGAAACGTAATCCACCTGTTGACCGTAGGTGGCGAAAAGTAGCCGTCTGGTGGAGTTTCAATAATCGTTAATAGAAACATTCCTCACAGACTTGTTGCGTTGAAAACAAATTTGCAAGCTATTGCGATTAATGTTACGATGCACAGAGTTATAACAATATGTTCCTCATATTTACCACCTAGTTCTTCACTAGACCCTAAAGATCTAAATCACCTAGTTGCACAATTTCCATCACCCTTTATACTATTGGGTGATTTTAATGCACACAACTACATCTGGGGTAGTAAAGATATAAACGATAAAGGCAAGCAAATTGAGGATTTCTTGGCCAAGAATAACTTTTGTCTTTTTAATGATAATAAGTCACATACTTATTTACATCCTGCAACAGGCTCTCATTCTTCCATTGATTTAACAATATGCGATTCAACGCTTTTGATGGATTTTTCGTGGAGTGTTGGAGACGACCTCTGTGAAAGTGACCATTTACCTATATTTCTTGAAAATATCGGCCCTCCACATCTCGAAAAAACGCAACGATGGAAACTTCGTAAGGCTGATTGAACTACGTTTCAATCTCTTTGCGAGGAACAATTAAAGCCTTCCGTTTTCGAGGATGTCGAAGATGCAACTGCTCTTTTTACCAAAACTCTTCATGATATAGCTGATCAAACCAATCCAAAAAACGTCGGCAAATCCAAAACGCCCACATAAACCATGGTACGACGATGACTGCAAAAAGGCAGTCAGCGATCGTAAAGCTGCATTAAATAATTTTAACTTGAGGCCAACTCAAATTTAGATAACTTTAGAGTTTTTCATGCGAAAGCCCGTTCGTACTATTAAGGATAGCAAGAGGAAATCCTTGAGGTCTTGCGTCTCTAGGCTGAATTCTCGCTCATCTCTTAAGAAGACATGGGACATGGTCCGGAAAATAAGTGGTAAAGGTAATTCTAGTTCTGTTAATCATCTTAAAACAGATAATGGAGATACAACATCTGTCAAAGATATTACAAACACTTTGGCAGAAACTTTTTCAAAAAATTCTTCTTCTGAAAATTGTCAACCAAATTTTCTGAAAAATAAGAAACTAAAAGAACAGAAGAAGTTGACCTCCAAGTCGAAAATCTTGGAGACATACAATAAACTATTCACTTTCAAAGAACTTCGAGAGTCCGTTAAAAAGGCTCATGATACATCTGCTGGTCCTGATGATATCCATTATCAATTATTAAATCATTTACCTGAATCCTGTCTCTCTACCCTTCTTGATATATTTAATAAGATTTGGGTGAAGGGAAATTTCCCCGACTCTAGGCGGGAAGCAATCGATATTCCAGTCCCCAAACCTGGAAAGGATCATAAGGACCCAATAAATTATCGGCCAATCGTTTTAACGAGTTGTAGATGTAAAACCATGAAACGAATGATTAATGAGAGACTCGTTTGGTACCTGGAGTCCAACAAACTGATAACAAAGTATCAAAGTGGATTCCGGCGCCAACGAGGCACCACAGACAATCTCATTTGATTTGAATCGTTTATTAGGGAAGATTTCATAAAAAAAGAACATCTAGTCGCTGTATTTTTTGACTTGGAGAAAGCTTATGATACTGCATGGAAGTACGGTATTATGAATGATCTTCATGACCTTGGTCTTAGAGGCCGATTACCCATTTTTCTAAATTCTTAGATGATAGACAGTTTCGTGTCCGAATGGGTTCAACCCTCTCTGATATTCATGAACAGGAGACAGGGCAGCATACTCTCTGTCACGCTTTTTAATATAAAGATTAACAGTATAGTAAAATGCATCAATCCAAGTGTGGATTGTTCTCTATATGTTGACGACTTTGTTATATGTTATCGTGCAAAAAGCATGAATACTATTGAGAGACAATTACAACAATGTCTCAATAAACTTCAGACCTGGTCTTATGTAAATGGTTTTAAATTTTCTAAACCTGAAACCAATTGTATGCACTTTTGTTAACTACGTAAACATCACGAAGACCCTCATCTAACACTGGGCGGTTCACGTTTTAATACTAGTAGTGGACGAGACAAAATTCCTAGGTCTTAATTTTGACCGTAAATTAACGTGTATACCACACCTTAAATACTTGAAGGCCAAATGCCTTAAAGCTCTTAACTTACTTAAAGTTGTTGCAAACAATAATTGGGGAGCAGATCGAAAAGTCCTCTTGCGACTTTACAGATCTCTTATCAGATTCAAGCTGGACTACGGCTCAATAGTATATGGATCGACTCGCAAGTCGTACTTGCAGATGCTCGATCCTATACATAATCAAGGATTACGACTCGCCTTAGTAGCCTTTCGTACATCACCAGCCGAAATTCTATATGTTGAAGCTAATGAACCATCATTGTCTCATAGACGGGACAAATTAGCCCTTCAGTATACCATTTAATTACAATCTAACCCTTCAAATCCAACTTTCGATACTGTTTTTAATCCTAATTATGAACCGCTTTTTGATCGAAAACCGAAGGCCATTCGGCCATTTGGTCTTCGTATTAAACCAACATTAAGAGTCACTGAAATCGACCTAAATTTGATTGCCAAGTACAAAGTACCGAAAATTTCACCGTGGACTTTGGAAACACCAACAATTATTTTTGATCTTGTAATAATAACAAATCCATTACAGATCCTACTATCTTTCAAAGCAAATTTAATGAAATTAAATCTAAATACAGTAACTTTCAACATATAGGAGTCGTATACTCAGATGGTTCTAAAGATGGAGAGACAAGATAGCTGCAGCAGCTGTTGTTCACAAACATAGCATAAAGATTCCCTTTCATCTCTTTAAGCACTGGGTAATACGAAACATGATAATCCAGTTGTGCTTCTGCTATTAGAAAAGTACAATTCTCTTATAGTTGATAATGTTATTATTTTCTGCTGGCTTTTAAGCCATGTAGGAATACGTGGTAATGATAAAGCTGATAGTCTGCTAAGGCAGCATTAGGTTTACATATATCTAATACCAAATTACCTTATACTGATTTTAAAAGTTGTATCAGCACATATATTCGTAACTCTTGGCAAGCCGCTTGGGACTTGTCGGTGAACAATAAACTCCATTCCATTAAACCGTTACTCGGAAAATGTCGTCCTTCTAGGAAACCCATTCGTCGAGAGGAAGTACGCTTGCCATCGAGAGAAGGATTTCCTAATAATCGAACGCAGCAGTTAAATAATATGCTTATTACATTTTTAATATCCTATTTATTACATTTTCTAAACTTTATTTTGTATAATTTTTATCATTTTGATTGTAGTTCGAACCAATTACGCCACGAGTGGTAAAGTAAGAATACAGAGTCGTGACTTATTTACTAAGATTTCTTTTTAAGGCAAATCGTAAAAAGTATTCATACGCGACAGTAGTAAATCACCTGACACTACAATATAAATACTTCAAATGTATGGCTTTTAAGACAACAAACGTTATATATAAACATATATTCAAATGTGTACTGTAGCTTTCATCAATCTCTTTTAGAACATCAACATTTATTCAGCACATGTGTAACGTTAGATTAAGATCGCCGATTTATCTAGGCATTCGCTTCAATCATAATGTGTAAAAACTCTTTCATCGTGTTTCAGCTGTTCAGACAAAAATAAATGAATTTAGACACGGACAATGTTGTTTAAAGTTATGGAATATCGAATGACAATACTTCAATGAATCATGATGTAACTATAGTATTATATATTAACGAGAATTGCAAAACACAACTGTTAATGTTGATTTGCGGTCACTAATCACATTTTAGGTAAAAACTCGGGCTTGCGCAGTCGTAAACAAAAAGAAGGAAGTGCACTTTTAGTTATTTCAGTTTCACCGAGCTAGTTATTAATATTTAGCGATATGGAATATTCTTTCACTGGGAAATCCCAATCTTTCATCGATAAAAACGTAATAAAACTGATTAAGACTTAGATGCACTAAAGCATGAACAGATTTTTTCGATTTTTACAGAAATGCATTGAAATGCATAGGCTATCGGCTCGTCAAACATACTATTGACCCGATTGCCAAAATAAAACTCATGTCTCGCTGTGCATCTCCATACAAAAGGCGTATGACAGGAAATGAAGGAATTACCTATAAAAAATTTATTTTTTTCAAAACTCAAATGTTTAGAGTATGGGCGAAGATGTACGTATAAATAATATTATTGATTATCTATCAATTTTGTCATTATTAAACGAGAGAAACATGCACAACTAGATGTTATTTTTGAGAAAAACTGATGTGTCCCCGCACTGCAAAGTTTCGTCAAAATGCAACAAGCCGTTTAGGAGGAGTGACGGCGACAACAAATATAAAATAAAAAGTTCAAAGAGCCATAACTCCGTCGACAATCAGCGCACCGGAACGAAAGCATGATATGCACATCTAGACATCATTGCAACGCTTTCTGCAAAGTTTCGTCATAATACAACAAGCCGTTTAGCAGGAGTAGCTGCGCCAATAAAGTTAAAGTAAACAATTTAAATGGCCATCACTCCGTAAAAAATAAGCAAACCGGAACGAAAGCGCGATATGCACAACTAGACATCATACCGAAACTTCCTACAACGTTTCAGCAGAATACAACTAGCCGTTTAGCAGGAGTAGCGGCGACAACAAATTTAAATTAAAGAATTCAAAGGGCCATCACTCAGCGAACCGGAACGAAAGCACGACATGACAACTAGACATCAGACCAAAGCTTCCTGCAAAGTCTCGTCAAGATACAATAAGCCGTTTAGGAGTAGCAGCGACAACAAATTTAAAGTAAAAAATTCAAAGGCCCATAACTCTGTCAAAAATCAGTGAAATAGAACGAAAGCGCGATATGCACAACTAGACATACTACATATTCTTCCTGCGAAGTTTCGTCAAAATCCAACAAGCCGTTTAGGAGGAGTAGCGGCGACAACAAATTTAAAGTAAAACATTCAAAGGGCAATAACTCAAAAGTCAGCGAACCGGAACGGAAGCGCGATATGCAAACTAGACATCATACGGATGCTTCCTGCAAAGTTTCGTCAAACTCCAACAAGCCGTTTAGGAGTAGTAGCGGTGACAACAATTGTGACAGACGGATAGACAGACCGACGTCGGACGGACGGACAGAGCAAAAACAATATGTCTCTTCCATTTCTATAATATTCTGTAATAAATTTGGCAATCAACAATAGGTGATGTAGAGTGACACAAGGTCATCCGTTGTTATGTGTATATGACGTTTGGACCCATTCGAATCTGGATGAGTAATGGAAACGTGTTACAGGACACGACGCGACGCGACGGGACGTTACGGACAACGTGATTCCTATGTAGCCTCCTTTTCTCTTTGTGAACGTGGGAGTATAACAATAATCAAAAAAAAAATCAGATTGAAAAAAGAATTAGCTGAAGAGATTGATATGAAGATCACGCATATATAAAGATTGCCATGTCTGTCTGCCTACAGCGTAGAAAGTAATCACAGACATTATTTGGCGCTGAAATAATTACTGCGCAATCAAATCGAAAAGATGCCAGATAATTGTTCATGCCTAGAACCAGTTAAAATGACATTATTACTTGTCATTTACAGTACTTTTTTCGATTCGGTTTCGTGTTTTAATATTCATCAAACGTTTTAGCATAAGAATCGGCCTCGACTCAAAATTTCAATTTGTTTATTTCCAAAACAATTTTACCAGCAAATTACAATATTTACTTACAGAAATGAGTAATTTTAAAGGTAATTTAACAGGAAATATCTGAAAATCACAATTCTCTCCTATACCTTTGTGTTGATAGGGTTTGAAAAAAACAGAGATTTTGATTTTGAGTCTGATTCTTGTGCTCAAACAATTGATGAATTTAGAATCCAATCGGATCGACTACATTTTCAAATTTGGTATAAACTTATTTCATTAAAACTTAGTGTCTCTATGCGATCTTTGTTGTAATAAGTATTTAAGGAGCATTGTGCATGCTTCATAATACAATGGTACACTGCGCTCGCAATAATTGCATTTGCATACCGCCACTACATTTGCTTACCGCCACTACATTTGCATACCGCCACTACATTTGAGTTACAGTAATCACTGTAGGTAAAGTGCGAATCGAATTTGAGTTTGTAGATATCAAAACGCTAGTTTGTAGACAGCCATGTAATGGTTTGTAGATGTGGAAACCCATATTTGGCAAATAATCGTGGTATTACAAACTTTTTTCGATGACACTGTACACTACCAGTCTGTGTTTTACTTTTACACAATGCACGAGATTTTCAAGGGACACATCGAGTTTACGACGTGGAAATCTGTATTCGATGCTATCCCGCGGTTTACACGGCAATATCGTGTATATATCTACTTTACTGCCATTATTCCATCAAAATATATGTGTTGGGTCAGATCAATAACGTTTTAATTTGTATTCGATAGATTTTAAACTCGATACCAAATTTTAAAGCAAAAATACATATTGTGTCTGATTGGTAACAGTTATCAAAGCGAGTGTTTGTTGAAGGTAAGCGCTAGCTTTTCGATGTAGAGGCGCTGATTTGTTTTAGCTTAGCACCTTTTCTTATATGTTAGGTATTGCCATTTAGCTCACATATTCGTTATTATCAAAGTAACGGTCGGTAAAACGTAACTTTTTATTCATTTTATAACATCTTAAGGAAAATTGTCAGAGGATATAATGTGTCGCACGATCGTTTGCCCATTCCTTTGTTCATGTTCTGTCCGGTGGTTAATTAATTTCGTTAAGTTAAACCTCCTTTCTCCTTACATATTTCATATTTCATGGAAATATATATCTGAAACAATTAATGATCCCCTCTATATTAATTGTTTGTATTGGTTTTCCCGAGTATGAATGGCAAAAGTGATAACGTTTCGAGTTCATGGTTATGCATCAATATATAATGTTTATTTAAGAGGAACATTTAAATAAGCATACACACATATATTCAGTAATATTTCGATAATTAATTACAGTAAATTATATTTCATAGGAATTCAGAAATACCTAACTGATTATATCTTTGTTATTAAATTGGTTGATGAAATAAAATTCCTAATATTTCTTGAAATTATTTGCATTTGTTTTGGCCTTATCAATTTCCATTTTCATTTCTCGCAAAGTGGGACTGTCGTGTCCTCGAGGTATGATTCCAGTAAAATGATGTCCTTTATTGTTCAAACCTGACATAAATCGTAAGCATTTACCTTTAGACAACCATTTCTCGGTCCTCCAAAATAGATTTATAGTATCATCATACCTCATTGCACAAAAACTGACACACAACACAACGTAACCACGTTCATTAACAATATCAAGGCTAGTTGTTTTTTCTGGAAGCGATGCACCAAAATAAAAATAAAACGTCTGCCATTCTGACAATAAACGATCTACCGTTTCCGTTGCAGAGGGTAACATATCAGTCAAACCCTATACATATGTCATCATATGTATGATGACATATGTGTTACATACGTGACAGATGTTGCACTCGACATTACCTCTCATGAACAGACTCAATAAACCCGAGTCTGCTACTTTTATCTCTTGTTTGTGTTTGTTGCTTATAATGGGATCCGCTTTTCAGTATTTATTGACATTCACACTTGCGTTTGTTTAGTACTGTGTGGCGACCGTAAACAGTTGCCCCGACTAGAAATCAGTAGTGTTATTACTTACAGGTCCTTTGGGATCTTCAAGCCCACTCTTTGTGGCTTTAAAGTAGAATATCGCTTAAGCCGGTGTTAGGAGAAGTGGGAGATGTTGCACTCGACATTATCTCTCATGAACAGGCTAAATAAAAACCGAGTCTGCTACTTTTATCTCTTGTTTGTGTTTGTTGCTTCCGAGGGATTTATTGGGTTTCTTTTGTATTTTAAAATATGTTTTCCGCTGTTGTATTATCAAGGCCGATGGCATATTTTAATGGGCACTCGGTTACAGCAACATATAGTTCGCTTTTCTCATTGAAGGAACACATATGTCTAGTTAAAAGACAATCACCTCTATGGATTCAGTATGCGATAATGGAATAGCTGACCTTCCATCTCTGACGATTTTATCAAGAAACAAATTGAAATACTGTGACAGGTATTTGGTGTTAGAGACTCTTGTCGTGCCCTCAATGGTTTATTCTCTTGTTGCTCTGGCTTCTGCCAAGTCATCGAGAACCTTCAGTGTGGCTTTCTGGAAATTTGTTTCTTTTGTATTTATAAATACACAAGCATCTAGGTGTTTTACTTATATTGCCTTTTAACGCTGCCTTGTTGGTTAGAGAATATTTCATGGCAGGGACTTATTTATTTACACTGTCCCGTTTAATCGGGATGACAATAGGGTAAGTGTGAGGTTTTGTGCACCCTAGAAGATGGTTTAAAACCCCAATGGCATTTTTGGCCACTGACCGTTCCAAGGCGGAAGCCCTATTGTCAACCCTTTTGTGTTTGTGATGTCGTTTGCATTTTTTATTACTTTTGCCTTCTCGTTTGTCTGTTTGCGTGTTTGTTTTTGTGTTTTGTGGTTGACTGTCGTCATTGAATGCTACTTTCCCTGTTCGATTTTTATATCTTTCTTTTTTCCTTTGAACTTGACTTTTGATTTTCATATGCATGACTTTATGGTGTACGATGCTGTCAAATATTTCTGTTTCTTCTGTGCAGTAATAACATAGAAAGAAAAAAAGAAAATATAACATAGTGGTGTTGAGAATAAAAATAAGTGAAGTGTAAATATTCACACTCCCGAACTATAGTAAAATACAAAATTGTTACCTTTTGTCTATATAATGCATATACTACTAGAAAAAAAAAAAAGTTACAGTTGTAAAAAAACAACATCGAAAAACTAGCGCTTATAGAAAACATACCATCGACAAACTAGTGCCTAACTTCAACAAACCAGCGCATTTACATCTACAAACTTGTCTAGATTTTAATGAAATGAGCATTTAAGACAATAAATAAATACATATTTCGGCACATACTACTACAGTATATCATTGCACAAAACCAGTGTAAAGAATACACCATTTAGACAAAGATATTTAGAAGAAATGTAATAACATCATATACCGTACTTTCTTCGGCTTGACAAATTTAATAAATAGTATAAACATATAAAACATATAGCAACATGTCGTCGAAGGTATCAGAGTTTAAAGCAGTGAAGAAAATGCAACTTAACTTTAGAAACAATTAAAATATCGTTAAAATACTGCCTTTGTTTACATTTTCAATGTCAATTCAATCCCACGATGCAACTGATCCCGTCTACAAATTAGCGTGTTGATATCTACAAACTCAATCTCGATTCGCACTTTACCTACAGTGGTAATAGTTTTTCAAAACGATTAGTCGAAAGAAGGCACCACGAATTATTCACATAATAAAAACACATTAGTTTTATGACTTCACTTCCGTTACAGAGATCACTATCGTCGCAACAGTCTTAGCACTCACGTGAGTTTTTGAGCTGCTTTGTACAGTTTACAATTTCGTTTTGAGGCGTACAACCTGGCGAACATCCACAAACACTAGATTTGTATTGATGATTGTCATTCTCACAAAGCATTTCGAAGCAGACTTTCTGGAAATAAAAAATAAATAGATCTATAAACATCTGGATTGAAAAATGTCACATGCCATAGATTTAGACAAGCGTGCGACAGTATTTGTATTAATATATTGGTGTTGGTGGCGACATAACAATTGACACCGTTCAAAGTACATCCTTTTAAAATCTTTACCCTTAACCCGCTACATATATATAATGGACTGCTCTTTCCTTAAAATAAGACTGTATTCCATTTATGTGACAAAGGCGTGTTTTGGGGTAAATGACTGATCAGCAGCCGGACTCGCAGGCTGATCTGGGTTTACAATGGACGCAAAGGCTATTATAGTCGTGCTTAGCGGGTTAAGGTTAATAATATCCATCACACGAATCCACAACATGCGTGTTGCTTCAACAAGACAATGGTGAAATGTTTGTTTAACAAATTACAAAAACGTTCCCCATTAACATCATTAAATTTTATACTCTAACCATTAACATATCAAACGGCGGCCAATCCAAAGTATAGGGAATATCACGTTAGTGCCTGATCACACTCTGTCTATCAGGTGCGGCTGAGACAAAATGAAGCCCGAGGCCGTGCCGAGGGCTTCATTTGTTTGGCCGAACCTAAAAACGGGATGCGATCAGGCACTAACATGATATTCTATTTATCAAGTTGATAGTTTAAAATCATTAAATTTAACTTTTTTTCTATTTTTCCTTCAAAGAATACACTGCAAAACACGCTAGAGGCATAGGGGTAGGACCCACCATCATGTTCATTTTATCATTTTTTTTATCATGCTCATTCAAGGTCTTCTTCATGACACCACATATGCAAACGTGGAAACGTGGCTCCATCGTAAATGGAGTGTCTACAATATAAATTGCAGCAACCAGGTTCTAGGTCCATCCATATTTTATCAAGATGGAAATGGAGGGTGAGCCTGGCATGTTCATCCTGTTTGGCGCCATATAACCTTTCTTGTATTGCTGCGCCGTAAAACCCCAATTCAATTCAAAAATACCCAGACGTCATCGAATATACCCTGACGGGATAGGAAAGTAACAGCCGAGATAAGATTTTATCTCAGGCACCCTGTTTCGCGGCAGAATTATATAAATCGACATGATAAAATATTGTATCATGCTACAGCACCATACAGTATACAAAACCAGTATGAACAGTTATCCTTAAATAAATTCATCACATTTATAGTTGCGGTGTTGGAGAGTAATACATATCCTAATACACTAGTGTAATGCGTATGACAATGAAGGTCAAATCACCTTTCGGTCTTTTCCGTTCAGCTCGGCGTGCTCGGAACTGCCTCTCGGTTTTCGTAACCTGGAATTACGTGGTTACTGAAATCAAGAGGGTTGTTCGACTGCTCAGAGTGGTAGCTAGTGTGTACGATATATGCCATATTTAAAGTTATTTGATGAATAGTTCGTGCACATATTTAAAATCAAATTTATAAACTTGTTGGATCAAATTGACATTATGCTCGGTAGAGCCTCGCATCACATTTTGATAATATTTTCCAACTTGCTTAATACATATAGACGCTCATGTAAGAAATTCCTCGGAGAGTCACGTGCAGACAGTCGTAAATAATTTACAAGGTTAATGTCTAAGTCGGAATATGCGTCCAACAATTGCATTACGACCGAGGAAAAAAAAAGACAAACGGAACTGCTTCCGTCTATGTCACTAGTGAGTTATTGAAAGAAATGTCTGTCACGACAGGTCTGAATGTTAGAGAATAGCAGCACTCATGCTGATAACATGAAAATAAAATACATCACACGAGCTTCAGGTCAAAACATTTCAAATAAATTAAACGCTGTCACGAAATGGTTTTATTATTGGCTAAAAGATTATTCTAATGTATCCAAAGAAGACATTTTTTAATTAAAATCATTAGTTTACAAAAATCAAAATCACGATATTTAATTAAAAACAATTATAGTTATTCTACTGGATTGTTTTAGTGTGTGAAAGTCTATAAACACATTTACATCATCATGTTCGATGTGTCATATTTGTTGTTGTTCCAATTTCATTTGTTTGTGGTATTTAACATATTGATCTGTAAGTGTAGCAAGTTGAAAGAGTTTATCAGGCTTACGTTGGTGGTTTATCGTTGTAATACATTAAGTTGACAAGTAATGATACTTTCTACTGTAAAACACTTACCTAAAGGGCCAAGCCGTAATGAATATCTCCTTATTTTCAATGAAGTTAGTCCGGCACAATAATATGTGTTATCCTAGGATGTGCACAAAAGTTATTTTAAGAATTTTACGCACACCTGCATTAAACATCTATGGTGAATTACGCACACTTGCATTTAACATCTATGGTGAATTACGCATACTTGCATTTGACTACGCACACTTGCATTTAACATCTATCGTGAATTACGCACACTTGCAATTAACATCTATGGTGATTTACGCACACTTGCATTTAACATCTCTGATGAATTAGACGTTAACAACACGGTTTTTAAAACAGGCGTTTTCTAGAATAATCTTAAAATTTAAAAACATGTTCATGTTTGTGTAAAATGTCATATAGATCCACATGCGGTGTTGATAACGTTTGTGTAAACTCTTTATTATTATTATTTCTATTACTAGTAGTAGTTATAGTATAATCCAACTATGACGTATTTCATTTCTCGTCAAATAAGCAGATTCTGCCTTTAATTGTTTCAGAATTAACAACATTTTCCGGTAAGGAATTACAGGTCTTTGATACTCTATTAGTGAATGAACACTTTCTAATGTCTTGTGATATATGTTTTTGGTTAATGTATACTCAGTTGCAAAAGAAACTGGACACTTTGAAATATTAACTTTACACCCTATCCTCTTTATCAAGCGACAGTCCCTTAATGATTCGACCTATTGAAAAACAAATGACAGCATGAAATTGGCAATGGAATGGTAAAAATGTTGGTACCAAACATGGCATATTCATTTTTGAATTTGTCAATTTATTTCTAATATCACTTAATGCAATTAAATCTAAGCAAAACTCGGTGTCCACCTTCTTTTGCAACTGAGCATATATTAATGCCTTTAAGTAAAAGAATAGTTAAATTGGAAGATATTTCGCGTGACTCACTGTCATATATTTAAGAGAGTGTAACTTGTGTGTAATATCACTTCGCATACGTCTAACGTATAACATTGGAAGATTCGACGTCTTAAATCGATTCGAGACAGTTTAGATGGAGAAGCCCTACTGGTACATTATTAGATATAACAATATCATATTCCGTACACTCCCAGTATTTCAAACGAAGGCGAACTAGTGCTTTAATTAAAAACGAAAACCTATACGTATCTACATGTGTCTATATATGTGCGAGAAGATCGAATTACGGTCATTCTGCTATTGGATCGTATCGTGAACATGATCACTAGTTTTAGAAATATGTTCACAGTGAATGTTTCATTATAATGATATATTTTCTGTCGGAAAAAGTTCTCGTATCTCTACATTTGTTAATGTAGTGGGCACACGGTCCTAACTGTACTCCTCTCTACATTACCTTTTGGGTATTCAGATATTCCTCTACCTCAAAAATCTTACCTATCGGATCTATTATTTATTAAAGATTGATGTCCCGTTCTTTTCGAATCCCATTGAAAGTGCATTTACAAAAGAAGAAATAGAACTAAAAAAGCCATGAACTATCCTGACACCTGAGCTGTAGCTTCCAATATTGAATATTACACGCGAGACGATATATACGCACTATGTTACTATTTGTTTTGTAACCTGTCCCATTTCAACTCCCTGCCATACTCTAACTTCCAATAACCGATAGTTGTAGAACACCGTTTATTCAGGTGTGATTTACTATTACAAAGAACATGATACAAGTCGGTTATAGATCACTATTGCCTTAAAATTATAATAAGTTATATATAAAAAATATATATATAAAAAGATCGGACAGGGAAAGTAGCATTCAAGGTGGACAGTCAACCACAAAACACAGAAACAAACACGCAAACAGACAACAAGAAGGCAAAAGAAATAATAAATGCAAACGACATCACAAACACAAAAGGATTGACAATAGGGCTACCGCCTTGGAACGGTCAGTGGCAAAGTAGGCCACCTTTACTTATAGACAGTTTAATAAATTGCTTTTAGTTGCTAGTATGCTCTATTACTTATTGTTCCACCTGCCCATTTTCTGGCGTCTTCCTTAAACACCATACAAACTAACATTCTATATGTACGTGAGCAGCAGTTGAACCAGTCCACCGTCTAGAAGGAACTCACTTAATTGACAGCTGTCATAGCTGATTTTGTCTGATGTTCGCAGGTTTTCCACTCCACATTGGTATGTCCAATAAATTAAGCGCTTATGAAGTCACTGACGAGATGTTGCAAATTTGTTCCGACATTCAAATAATAAAAAAAGAGAAAATCTTTTGATGCTCATTGGATGTAATATCTGGATGAACTATAAGTGTAAGCGATGTGTATCAGCACGTTTAACTGAAAATACGACAAACCAAAAGTTAGAATAAGTACACATACAACAAAATAACATAATCCCTCAGGGGCTTTTGAACCGAATATAAACATAATAATCATAATGTGTAAAAAATCGTTCAGCGTGTTATCAGCAGTTCAGACAAACAAATGAATTTAGACACGGACGATGTTGTATAAAGCTGTGGAATATCGACTGACAATGCTTCAATGAATCATGATGGAACTATAGTATTATATATTAACGAGAAATGCAAAATGCCACTGTTAGTGTTGATTTGCGGTCACGAATCACAAGGTAAAAAACTCAGGCTTGTGCGATTGTCAAAAAAGAAGGAAGAAGTGCACTGTTAGTTATTTCAGTTTCACCGAGCTAGTTATTAATATTTAGCGATATCGAATATTTCTTCACTGACAAATCCCGATTTTTCATCGATAAAAACGTAATAAAATTGATTAAGGCTTAGATGCGCCAAAGGATGAATAGATAGCTTTAATTTCGATTTTTAACTGTAATGCATTGAAATCCATTGGCTATCGGCTCGTGACACATACTTTCGACGCGATTGCCAAAACAAAACTCATGTCTCGCTGTGCGCCTTCATACAAAAGGGGTATGACGGGAAATGAAGAAACTCAAAAGTCTAGAGTATGGGCAAAGATGAATGTATAAATAATATTATTGATTACTTATCAATATTAAACGAGATTCACTTTATTCCGTAACTTTGATTGTAGATGAATGTTCTATAGATTTTTTGTTTAATCCGCCCAAATTTCCGAAATTTAGCTTTTCGAGTCGGTCTCGTACACTGGAATGAAGGGGTTTTCATGATATTCGTCATAAAATGTACTCATTTGCATCAGTTCTAGTCCCGAAACTTTGATTTATAACCAAAAAAGTCATAACTACCACATTTTAAAAGTTACATGTGCTACAGTGAAAATAATTATGGAATTTCGAAAATGATCTCGAACACTGGCAGCGTGAAAAGAGTTCTCGTGCACTTGTATTTTTATATTTGTTAGATTCGCACACGAGTTTTGTAATGCTAGACGGGTTATTGTGTGTATGCGATGTACTTGTGAATCTTGGTCATTTATAGGTGCCAGTGAAGTTTTTATATAGCTACCAACACAATACTACGGGTAACAATTTGAGTAAGGTTATCCTCAGTATTTTACTTATTACTGCAGATAGATATAAGGGATGATTATATGTAATGTAGGTCGGATGTCTTACATGTGACGAGAACGAAGCCCGGGTGCGCATCTAACTTGTATAACAAGCGAAATCATTGGGACATATGTTTTGTATCATGTATATGTTTGTATGTTAAGATTTGTCCCGTACTATGAACAAAACGAAATTATCATAACTAATCGGAGAGTGTCTAGGCAGCAGTGTGATAAGTAACTGCACGATATTAGCCGTGCGACAATTAAGCTGTGCATCATATCAGTTTTACGGTTTTTGCAAACCCGACAGGGAAATGTCTCCGCTATGATACGTTATTTGAAAGAATATAAAGAAAACAAAGTAACGTCTGCACATTTTCAAACCACTAGTATATTCAACATTTTCCTTGACTTCATATTTGAAAATATATAAATACATTTGATTTGATTTGAAATGTACTTCGTCATTTCGGAAGCATATTTTGGTGCAGCAAGAAGTTTTCGTACACATACAATGTTATATTGTATAACAGTTTCGTTGTATTTTCCGGGTAACTTGTATGTTTCTATTCTAGTTCAGGTATTAAGAAGATTGTTCCTGAACGAGGCACTCTTTTTAAAACGGTAGAGACATTTGGGCAGCATGAGTCGAATATTCACAGACACTCAGGGCAGTACCGTTGCTTCAGAAAGCTCTTTATGACGTGAAAAAGTAACTTGAAGCGTCACACACGCGTCATGTCGACTTTAA
Organism: Cyrtodaria siliqua; assembly: GCA_037043455.1. Classification (NCBI taxonomy): domain Eukaryota; kingdom Metazoa; phylum Mollusca; class Bivalvia; order Adapedonta; family Hiatellidae; genus Cyrtodaria; species Cyrtodaria siliqua. Next base: position 98,306 of record JAWPHD010002293.1, read on the forward strand.
TAAACTCACGAGACATGCATCTGGGATATTAGTATTTACATGTTCAACATGAGAAATCAAAACAGAACTTGAAGAGCATGAATACAGCTGCAGAAAAGACTAACCAATCTAACATGTTTATGAAAAATCACGTTTAAAACTATTATGAAAGGTGAATTCACTCATAAACTTAAATGGTGAATTGGTTGCATTCTTCATGTGACATTTTAGAGAGAATGTTTCCTCTATGTAATATATTTAACGTTTTAGTTTTACCACTTTAACATTTAGGTATTATAATAGTTTACAAATGACATCATAAAATGTCAAGACATGTGTTAATGTGTATTCCATTCGTTTTGAAAAAAACCTGTTGTTTTTTCTGTTGTTTTTTTCAAAATAATAATGCTATTATTATATTTTGGGATGACTTACAACCATTAAGTGTTTGTTTATCGTTTTGAAAATTATTTGATAATATTAGGTCAAGCGACTGAATGACTTTTATGACCGAAACTATGTTGTCTAATTACATGTTTATTTGATGTACTGCAAGGGCTGAACAAATATGAAGCACATTGTAAGCGTGTGATTTATATTTTTTAAGTTGCATATTTAATGATCTCATTATTAGATCACTAGAAGCTGCGCTGGGCTATTGTGATCACATTTTGTTCTTCCTGCGACATATTCTTATGACCTCGTCCACAACTTAATTTTGTTTTGGATCACAATGAAACGTGTTCAGAATCATGGAAAAGCATTCAGATAGGACCATATAATAGTAATGGAGTCATGGTTCCCGAATGTGTATATTTGTGAACCGAATCACATCTACATTTTTCATGAGAGGATTTAGAAATTTGTATGCCTAAATTTCTAAATAATTCATACATTTCGTCTGATAAACATTTTTCCTTTTTATCAAACCTTGATATTGACTGAATCTTTAAAAGATCTACATTTTGAAAACCAGTGAGATCGTTTTTTTAAATAATAAGAGATATAACCTTTGAATTTTTGACAGACCGTAGCCACCCCCGAAATTACCCGAGACAAATCCCTACCCGCTTGGGGTCTGAGGAGATGTACTCCGGAAAAAACTGTTGATTTTCTACGTTTTAGTGCATTCCCGTGCGAAGTTTTCAGTTTTATGTTGGACAAATATATTTGAGTGATTTTATTTAATTGATTTTCCATTTGAATGTCAACTTAACTGTTTAACTCTACCGAGGCCTCAGAGTAGCTACTGGACTGTTTGAAGAAAAATATATACATTTGATATTTGTGAAGCATGGTCAATATTCAATGATAACGAATCATTTATAAATTTTCAACCGAGATGAGTGCACATATAAACAAAAAAGTTAATGCCTTCCAATGTCACCGCTTTAGGTCCATTTGGGTCTCTTGGATGGACTATTTTTCTTTATTAAACTTATTTTCGATACTTATTTGCTTTCACTAAGTAAAGTGATTTTATTATGTATTTCGCTGCAAATAAGTTAATCGTTACATTTCGCTTCAAAAATGTTTAAACTACTTTTTATTGTTCATGTGTTGTATTACGCAGTTTATTATGACTGTGTGATATACATATTGTTTAATAAATCCAGTACACTGAAATGAATAAACATATTGTTAAACTTTAACTCCAAATGAATTTGTTTTCTTTTTGACTTTACATTAATTTTGTCTGATGCACACAACACTGCATAATTACACAAATACGTTGAACTTCAAATATTTGTATTATAAGAACATTTGAGGTATACAATTCTTTACTGACGTTTTTTCTGACCCTTTCTGGTGACAAACACTGCGCATGTATTACATACTGATAGGCATCTCTGGCACCTAACCGGCGATTATGTAAGGTAACCAACCTCTGTTAAGAAACCAAGGGGACATACCCACAACGACCACACCTAAACTATTGTCTAGAGGAGCAATTTATTTAAGGATTTAGTAGACGGGTCACGGTCGTCAAATGGTTTAAAACGCTCGTTTTATGAGAAAACTTGCAGTAGGTCACACATTTCTGCGGTCAGTTTGGTGCCAGTAAATAGGCTGATTAGCAACTGGGGTCCTCTCGACCAATAAAGGTGGCTGCCATGTATAGCTCATTAATCGTTAGGAATGACTTAAAGCGGGGAAAAAACAGTTGTGATAAAACGCTTGACAATTTCTTTTTATTCAGTGAACGTTTTTATTCTGCGATATTTATTTCAAACATTTTACATTGTGTCTCATGGGCATTGCTGTTATGGAAAAAACACATACATTCCGAGCATACGCATCGTCATGAGTATCAGAACTCACGGACAATTAATAAATAGAATAATTACACAAATGCAAGTTGCAGTTTTGACTACTTCAAAATGTCCAGCTTCTAACAAAGTCTTGTTGAAAACAATTTACTTTCATAACGTCTGTATGACAAGAGGCCCAAGAGGGCCTGTGGACGCTCTACTGGCTAATATGGCTCTTATGACATCAATGAAGCGAGTGACTATCGTCTTAAAGAGGCAAAATATAGCATTTTTAACTATAACAAGAGCAATAACTCCGTCATTACTGGTCCGATATGGCTGGTTTTCCAAGTTGGCCAGTAGAGATAATAAAAAAAAATAAAAAAAAAAAATTAAAAATTAAAAAAAAAATTAAAAAAAAAATGTAAAAAAAAATATATATAAAAAAAAAAAAAACAAAAAAAAAAAAAAGATACAAAAAAATAAAAAAAAATAAATAAAAATTATTTTTTTTTTTTTAAAAAAATTGAAAAAAAATATATATCAAAAATAATAACAAAAAAAAAAAAAAATAAAAAAAAAATAAAATAAAGAAATTAAAAAATTTAAAACAAGCATTGATGTAAAACTGTGACCCCCGGGGCGGGGCCAGATGTGACCCCAGGGTCAGCATTTGAACAAAATTGGTAAAGGACCATAAGCTTATAGCAACAGCAAAATATTAAACCTCTGGCTCTTGCAGTTTCAGAGAAGAAGATTTTTTAAGTTTTTCTCTATACATGTCTATGTAAAACATGTGACCCTTGGGGCGGGACCAAATGTGACCCCAGGGTCACCATTTGAACAAACTTGGTAAAGGACCATAAGCTTATAATAATTGTAAAATATCAAACCTCTGGCTCTTGTAGTTTCCGAGAAGAAGATTTTTAAAAAAAAAATCCTATATAAGTCTATGTAAAACTGTGACCCTCGGGGCGGGGACAAATTTGACCCCAGGGTCACCATTTGAACAAACTTAGTAGAGAACCATAAGCTGATGTTACAGGTAATACATGAGAGCTCTGTGCCATGTGGTTCCAGAGAAGAAGAACTTTTTCAGATTTTCCCTATACAAGCCTATGTAAAACTGTGACCCCCGGGGTGGGGCCAAATGTGACGCCTGGGTCAGCATTTGAACAAACTTGGTAGAGGACCACAAGCTTATAGCAAATGCAAAATATTAAACCTCTGGCTCTTGCAGTTTCAGAGAAGAAGATTTTTTAAGTTTTTCCCTATACATGTCTATATAAAACATGTGACCCTTGGGGCGGGGCCAAATGTGACCCTAGGGTCACCATTTGAACAAACTTGGTAAAGGACCATAAGCTTATAGTAAATGCAAAATATCAAACCTCTGGCTGTTGTAGTTTCCGAGAAGAAGATTTTTAAAAAAAAAATCCTATATAAGTCTATGTAAAACTGTGACCACCGGGGCGGGGACAAATTTGACCCCATGGTCACCATTTGAACAAACTTAGTAGAGGACCATAAGCTGATGCTACATGTAATACATGAGTGCTCTGTGCCTTGTGGTTTCAGAGAAGAAGATTTTTTAAAGTGTTTTCCTATATGTCTATATGAAAAACATGCAAAACCTCAATATACGAACTTTGGACCCCCGGGGCACGGACATTTTTGACTCCGCGGACTTTATTTGAACAAACTTGATAGTCTAGGCATTGGCAATCATTTTAAAAGAAAAACTGTTGAAATCTGTCCAGCGGTTCTGGAGGAGAAGATTTTTTTCAGGTTTTGACCATATATGGTAATGGCAGCCATCTTGGATGTAGCGCTGACCTAATTTTAACAAATCTAAAAAGCATTTATCTAAGGATCATTAATGTGAAGTTTGGTCAAAATTAGCCAAGCGATTTCTGAGGAGAAGTCGTTTGAAGAAAAGTTAACGGACAGACGGACGACGGACGACGGAAGACGGACAACACACCATCCCATAAGCTCTGCTGGCCCTTGGCCAGTAGAGCTAACAACTAGGACACCGCATTGGAGTGGCATTGTATTACTACTAATAGTCTAAGTCTATTATTTTCTTTTAGATTTCAGCCGGATCCTTTCTTTAGTACCCAATGTATGGTTACTGTAACATTTCAAAAAGCATGTTTAATTCTTCATGATATCGTTGCCAAACATTGTATGTCTTTGACGTGTTGTTTATCTACACATTATCCGTTTTATTTCCTGGCAGTCCCAATAGGATATCACCTCCACTATCCTACACGAATTCTCAAGTTGGTACTCTATATGAACTACCACTGGCACCTGAAATGATCAGTAATGCATCGCATAAACAATATACACCGTAACACAAACGCACAAGTGTACGAGATCTCTTTTCACGTAGCCAGTGTTCGAGATCATTTTCGAAACTGCATAATTATTTTCATTGTAGCGCATGTAACTTTTAAATTGTGGTAGATATGACTTTTTTTGTTTATAAAGCAAAGTTACTGGACTAGAACTGATGCAAGTGAGTACATTTTATGACGAATATCATGAACATCTCTTCATTCCAGTGTACGAGACCGACTCGAAAAATACATTTCGGAAATTTGGGCGGATTAAACAAATATATAAAGAACATTCATCTACAATCAAGGTTACGGAATAAAGTGCAGAAAACTCCGGATACTTTGGGCTATATTACATGAAAATGCGTGAAGTAATAAGGAAAATATAAAGAAAATCTTACTTCGAAGCGGGTAGTTTTTCCGTCGGTGACGTCATTGTGAAACCACGTGATCCCCCACATTGCTAGGGTAATGAATATGACATTGAAGGTCAAATCATCTTTCGGTCTTTTCCGTTCAGCTCGGCGTGCTCGGAACTTGTAACAAGAGGTAAGTTCGACTACCTAGAGTGGTACGGCGAAAACCTAAGCAGCTAGTGTGTACGATATGTGCCATATCTGTTCATATTTGATGAATAGATTCGTGCACATATTTAAAATCAAATTTATAAACTCGTTGGATAAAACTGACATTATGCTCGGCAGAGCCTCGCATCACATTTTGCTAATTTTATCCAACTTGTTTAATACATATTGACGCTCATGCAAGATATTCCTTAGAGAGTCACGTGCAGACAGTCGTAAATAATTTACTAGATGAATGTTTCAGTCGGATTATTCGTCCAACAATTGTCTTACGACCGAGGAAAAAAACAAAACAAAAGGAACTGCTGCAGTCTTTGTCACTAGTGAGTTATTGAAAGAAATGTCTGTCACGACAGGTCTGAATGTTAGAGAATAGAAGCGCTGATGCTGATAACATGAGAACAAAATACGTCACACGAGCTTCAGATCCAGACATTTCATATAAATTAAACGCTGTCACGAAATTTTTGTGTTTCATTATTGGCTAAAAGATTGTTCTAATGTATCCAAAGATGAATTGTCCTTATGAACGTTTTGCTAATATATCGATGACATTTTTTACTTAAGATCATTAGTTTACCAAAATCAAAATCACCATCAAACTTTAATTAAAAACATATATATAGTTATTCTACTGGATTGTTTTGGTGTGTGAAAGTCTATAACCATATTTATCACATAACTTACGGTGTTGGAGTAGAATAACACCATTCTCTATTTTCGATATACTACTAGTTATATAAGTATGCAAATAAGCCTTGTATGCGCTGTCAAAAAAAATCGGTAAAGACTATGATCCAATTCCCACGGTTTATGTCGGTTTCGCGTATTAAAGCGGCAGACAAAATGCAATAACGTGGATATGTGAGTTATGTGATAAATAGAATCTAACATTCGTTCTCATTCATTTTTTAATTTATTAAACTCGTTAGCAAAAATGATATAATGCAAGAGCCTCGCATTATATCAATCCTCGGCAAGAGCCTCGCATTATATCATTTTGCCAACTCGTTTAATAAATTCAATAATAAATGAGTACTCATGCAATTTCCTCTATTTACAACACCTTGTTAGATGTGTCATATTTGTTGATGTTCCTATTTAATTTGTTTGTGGTAATTTAACATCGCGATAAGTAAGGACGTTTATCAGGGTTACTTTGGTGGTCAATTTATGGGAAGCCATAACGGTCAAAATGGGGACAATTACAAATCATTCAATGACAGGCCATTTAATTGAAAATAACGTCGTTTGATGACGTACATATTGATTCGATGCGACATGTAAACTGTGTTCATTCGTTACAAAGTGAATTAATACGGGTCGAAGTGAAATGATACGGTGTAAAATTTCAATACGTACGATGCAATTAGAAATCATTCAGTGCAATGACAAACCAAAAACTAATGCAATACAATAAAATACAAGTCGGAACGATGAAATTAAACAATTCGTCGAAAGATGTGAAGTGATACACAAAGTAAATCAGTATGGTGCAGTATGAATCAGTTTAACGCAAACACATTTAGTCTGGTGGTAAGTAAAATAATTTGACGAAAACAAAGTCGGTGCGATGCAAACACAATCCGTTCGACAGAAACTGATTTCATTACGTGCAAAGTGAATGGGTACGATGGCGTCAGCACTGTCGATATTTGCCACATTACTTGCAGGGTTATCTCCCCTACATAATTACCGGATTTATGATAAATCAAAGCACTGAATGTGCTGATGGGCGGTACCACTCAGAAAGTATTGATTAAATCAAATTCCGAAAAAAAACGTGTTTGCGTACTAAGGTGGTAAACATTTGTGCAAAATATTATTGAAATCGGATGAGGCATTACCAAAGTTATGGAACCGGACGGACGGACGGAAGGACAGACAACGGCAATTCTATATCCTCCGCCTAATCGGCGGGGGATAAAAAATAAAGTTATGTAGAGAAAGTTTAAATTGTATAAGTGTTAAATGAGAATAATTGTAAAATGAAAATGTCAGAGAAAGTTGGTCACAACATAAATATACATGGGAGCTCGGTACCTTTCAAAACCCAGATTCAACCCTACATGACAGAGTTATCGCCTATTGAATGTCTGAAAAATAGGATTTCTGCAAAGACGTTTTCGGTGTCGATATGGCTAAAACAAAAGAAAATTCATTGAATTAGGATAAGTATAAAAAGAGAAAAAATGAAATGCATGTGTATATGATGAGATTTGAAAAATGTGTGTAAAGTCATACGAGAGTGTGGTTGTAAATTATTTCTTCGACAGTGTTGTGAAAATGAGCTATACAATGTACATACACGATACAGGCAGTTTTAAATTACGAAATGAATTTAGCTCCTCCAATAAATACAGTAAAGTAAATTCAACTGATTGAAATATGTCTAATAATATATTGTTAAATACTAAATAACTCATGTGATAAAGCCTTGTACGAAATACTCCGCAAATATAGTATATGCGTTACCTCATGTGTTCATGTATATGTATGAACTGACTGAATAAAACATTTGTATTTGATTTGTATTTGTATTTGTAATAACTGTTACACAGATGTACGGTACGGCACGGATTATATTTTTATCCAATTACATCTGGGCCCAGTTGTTCAAAGATCGGTTAACTTAATCCTTTGTTATTGTAATCATTCAAAGTACATTTTCTCATAAAAATGTTTTGTACTTCTATTTTTAATTTGCATTTCTTCTGAACATAATGCTTTCACATGCTCAGTTTCTGGTCGAAATGTTCATTGATCGGAAATTCAGAGAGATTTGAAATTTTGACTTAACGCTCGGTTAAGTTAACCGATCTTTATCATTAAACATTATCTTTTGTCGCTATATACATTCTTCATACACTGATACAGGTGGGAAGCAGAGTGGTTTTTAGCTCCGCCGTCCACTTATCATAGCAACACATGACAACGGAAAGTAGTACGTCATTTTCCGTCAACGTCAAAAAAAAGTGAAAGAGCCGCCATTTTCTTTTTTTTTAAACGCGTAATCTGGAAGATTGTAACAAGTTTACATGATTAAAATTTTAGTTCCCATTTAAGATTCGTCATCTTCAGCTGTATTGACTTTTAGATGCTTTACTGCGCGAGAAATTTCGAGATTCACTCTTTTAAAATTCCGAAGCGAGGGGAAGTAACTCGTAAGAGATGTCATTGTTAAAATGCGTTTAAAAATGGTAACACTTGTGTTCTTTTCTTATGAAATACAAGGAGATAATAAACATATGTTGTTTAAGCTTAAATAGTACATGGCGTGTACTACATGTTACGAACATCATGGTATTTCTTTATAAAATTTACACGCTAAAACGATAAAATGTTCGACACGGCACTGTCGGTCAAAAAATATAACGAGTGTAAAGTCATTGAACGTCTACAGGTGCGTATTCGGTATTCGGTGAAGGGGCTCACACTAAAGTCTGAAAAGTAGTCTGTAGCCTATATTTAAAAAGGCTGACCGCTGTTCAGCTTCTCGTTGTCCATTTTGATGGCCAATCTGGAATTATGGAACTCAACTGGCCACCCGCAAATGTTTTTTTATTTATTTTTTATTGGCGAGTATCACCATATGCAGCCATATTTAACATCAAATTATACTAAAACAAAGCTGCAGTCCAATTTATTTGGTTATCCCTCACCCACCCCACCCATAAAAAAATTAAAAATGCGGGTCTGGTCAGGGTAGGTGTCTCATTGGAATCTGGGAAAGTCGACCTTGAACTAGAAGTGTGTTCCATCACCCATGAACACTTGCTTCGCCTGCTGACACTGCTGTTTGCTTATTTCCAAGGTTAGGTTGCAGGTTAGACTGATAAATAGGGCATAACTCTGCCAAAATGAAAGTCAGAGGTATTGCACATGTGTAACAACATTCATTGAGATGAAGACGTGGGTGAAGTTTCATGAACACAATTAAAATACTTTTCAACTGATGGCCAAGGTTAGGTTGCAGGTTAAAGCAAGACGGACGGACGACGACGGACAAAGTGATCGATAAGTGTCTGCCATCCTAAGCAGTTGACACAAAAATAAGTGTTCAGTTCTCATATAAATATATCCGTCATGCGGATATTTTTTTATGCACACTTCAACCCAATGAATTTTACTTGACCAGGCTAGACCAGTGACATTTGCTTTATCAGACGAGTACCGCTAAGTACAGCAAAACATGTTTCGAGATGCTAATTTCAAATTCAGTGCTTGATATACACTTCAAGATTGCCATCATCGGCCCATGCGTCACTTTAATTACAAAAGATCTATTTCAAAAGCTTGAATAAACAATAAATAGATTAAAATGACCTTGTGTTCCCAAAAGGCAGTTTTTCAGTTTCAGATACATGACTGTACGCAAATGGAAACTTTTTTTTACATACAATGTATATCCAACTGAACCAAAGAATAAATAATACAATATTTTATTTATATTATATTTATAAACTAAACATCTATTAAATACAATAATGAAATTTACTTCACTTACCACAAAAAATCAATGTCATATATGGCCTAAAATGTGTTGAAATGATGTAAAACACCAAAAGTTTTTTTGAATGTGAGCATCTACTGTCAATGTACGACATTGTATACATTTGGTGTTTTTTAACAGCTTTACATATTATATAGTCTCTGTGAGGTATAATTATGTTCATTTTGGTTCTTTAAAAAAATAATGTCTGCTCAGTCCTCGGGATTGCCAAACTGGTCACCATCATGATCAGGCGAACACATCTCAAGCGGGATACGCAGTAACAATTATACACTGTAACGCATAAGGCCGAAGAAAAATTAACCGCGTTTCTGATTTGGCCTAATTAAATGAATATATTTCCTGGAGTTTAGAATCTTGCGATCACAGTATTGTCAACTTTTTTGGTTAAATCCACGTCTTTCAGGGTTGCATTGGTATTTGAAGAACGGTGGGCATCTGGAAACCAGATGATGCGTCTCTGAAATGAACAAAACAAGTTGTTAAAAAGGATGGATTGGTGGTACAAAATATATAAGCCATATGATATATGCATGGAATTTCACATGAATCAATAGAGTGTCCTGTTATTTTTAAAGGGATTTTAACTTGGGCTGTCGTATATACCGTATTTCCTCTAACAGTAGCTCCCGGGCACTATGGAAAGTGCGAAGGGGTGGGGGTAGTATACTACTATGTACCGAGTATATTACTGTCATCACTCTGCATCTATATGATACACATTTCTGTCAAACTTGACAATTACAAAACGGGTTGGTTGCCTATGAATTAAATAATAATAAATAGAATCTCACAAAATCATCTATTATTTTTTAAACTCTTCAGTAAACATTAAACATTATTTGATGCTCGACAAGCCGCGCATTGTATATTTTTGCCAACTCGTTTAATAAATCCGCACTCGATCATGGAAGATCAGCTATTATATCCGCCGAGAAATAAATATTTAATCATTATTCTCCCATCACTGCTAAAATCAACAAAATATTCTGAAGTATATAATTTTTTTAGGTCATACATAGATGAAATATTACATTTTTATATCGTGCCCGGCCTTCGAACAGTATAGGTTATTTAGAGCCGCCCCAGAGAGAGGAGAAGGATGCATAGGAATCCGGGAACCGTGCCCTACTCTTATTATCGAATAGATTCCCGTTGTTCCTTAACGTGCTTGGAGGATAGACTGATACACGGGACCGCCCGGTTTACGTCCCCATCCGAAGGACGAGGTTAAGGGAAAGTGTGTTTCCCAAGAACACATCGACGGAAAGGATGAGATATGAAATGCCTGTATATTATTCTCTATAATTATAGTATAACTGTGTAATTTATATATTATTACTAATTGCTGATATTATTGCACCAATCATATATTTAAACCTATGGTAGAATAACGAAGACAAATAATACATCTAAATTTTATTTAATTATATGCAAGCAGTTTTAAAGTGAAATTGATCATGTTGATACTGGACTAATAAACTGTGATACTAATGTTCGACAATTAAATCTTCAAGATTGCCATATGTCCCTTTAAAGTGTCCTTTTATTTGTAATTTAACTGGGGCAGTCTTTAATAATATCGCTGTAAAGTGACAACATCACAGAGAAACTTTCATGTTGTGTCATGTGTATCCATTGTTTTATGTGATGGAATTTCACAATATCCCAACAAAACAAACAAAAAAGTAAAGTATCCCAATGAGCTGGGACACTGGGACAAGTATACTTGTAGTTAGGCACTCCTCTTTTTTTTTTAAAGTAGCTATCCCGCCAAATAACTACAAAATTGCACTAGAAAACCGTTTATCGAAACTCTATCCATATAACAATGTATATGCGCTGATTAAAAGTATAGGTTTATTAATAGGTTCTTAGAATACCCGTGATTGAATATCCGTAAAATGATGGTAACTCGTAATTCGACACTCCAGTTCTGGGGTTTGGTCCAGCTGGTTAAAGCCGTTTATACTGTGTATGTATGAGTTTGGTTTCTCAAAATATGTAAGTTATATATATATATATACTTCGTCATCAGTAGGTTTAGAAACAGTGTACATAATGTTTAAAACATTTGACTGTTGTTGGCGGGATGGCTACTTTAATGAGAATAATAAAAAAATCTACAAATCGGATTCTGCCACTCAAATAAATCTAATGTTTCTCAAGCTTATCAAGCTTATTAAAATCTTCATTTATAAAAACCACTTTAAAGAACCATAAAAATGTATTCCCGAATTTGGGGCGGCTCGAAATGTTAACATTTGCTAGTAAGATAGATCGAGTAGCTTAGGTACATTTTTTGAATTCCACTCTCTGGGTGGCTCGAAATATTGCCATATTATTAGCTTAATTAACCTATATCACAGGGGTCAAATATATTAAAGTTTATAGCTTTAGCTTACCCAGGACTAGGCTAAGTCTCAGAGCTGGAACTTGGAGATGCCACTTGACAGAAGGTGGCAGATGCCACTTGACAGAAGGTGGCAACATCTGCAAAGATCCCTGAAAGAAAATCAATTGTTTTTTTTTATACATACATACATACATACGGTAGATGTGTTAATCCTTTACAGTACTGCTGTAGCTATATGCAAACTTTAAGCAGTGGAGGGGGGCGGGGGTGGTGCAAGGGCACCGATTTTGTGGGTGGGGAAGGTGAAGGGGAGGTGGCAAATCCAACGGTGCATTTCTGCTCTGCGGTCATAGAGGGGGTTTGGGGACAAGGCCAATTATTTTTGGGGAACAATGAAACATTGTCTGTTATTGGTAATATTTTTGGGGAACAAGGGAACATAATAATAAACATAAATGGAAAAATATTTTTGGAGAACAAAGCAAAATATATTTAGGAAAAAATTGGGTCATATTTTCAGTGAACATAGACCCCACTGAAAGGGTCTCATCATAGAAATAATACATCAGTGCTATATTATTATTAAATTTTAACGGATCGAGACACTAAACATGAACATGCACGAAATAAAACACATTTATGGGTCAGTACCGAGTGCTGTACATACCTTTCAACCTTTGTTTTTCCTATATGTCTATTCACCAAAGTTGTCGGTGTCCCTAATCGAGGCGAACGTGACATGACTCATGTGGTCTACATGACATGACCTTGACTCGGGCGTTGACAGTAGATGTTCTACAATTATTTGTTACATCATTCACCCATAACAATAGTTAACACATGAATAGGTCTGTCTTTTTGCTCATTAAATCCTGGATTTGTGAAGTATTCACTTGCAATTATCCATAGTACATTCAACCGTAAATCAACACAACAAATTACTGCCGACTAGGCCTATAGTATAGTTGCGATTTTTAATAAGCGCCCAGAGCCGCTGATTTTTACCGTAAACATGCTAAAGGAAAGGCAGAAAAGTGTTTAAAGGTTGACTTACTGACATTTTATCCGGGGCAGGAAATAACTATATCCGGGAGTAGAAAATATTCATGTTTTACGTTTCTGTTATTGATTTTCAGTTTTGCTTATTTAGCTTGTAGCCGCCATTTTGAATAATGTGTGTTTTGAGTGAGAAAAAAGGGTGACCATCTTTCAAAACGGTCTCAAAAAATGGGTAGTCATGAATTTTGCCGAAATTTTCAGGAAAGGTAGTAGAGGTACTGATCTATCATTCCTGTTAATTTAAGCCAAATTGGTGACTACCCATTTTTTGTGACCGTTTTGAGAAATCGGCAATTTTGCAGTTTCAAAAAACTCAAAATGTCCGGTCTTCACATTTGAACAGCGATTTAGGCTATGCAAAATATGCCAGTAGTAGTCAAAACGAATGCTATGGGGATGTTTAACGTATAAACTTACTTTCTTCATTGTCTGTGTTGTTTTTGCATTCAAAATTGGCTTAAGCTAACGTTTTTTAAAAGACAACTGCAATTTCCGCGTAACTGCACGTGAGTGCAAATTGGGACTACTTCGTGTTAAAACACTTGAAACTCAAAAGTGAGTTAAGAGGTATGTGCGCGTGAAAAGCTTCAGCTGCTGCTGCACTGATAATAAACCGATAATCTCTATTAAATTCGTTACTAAACTATTCATTGCTACTTTCGGTATTCTCCGTACTACGATCCTGCTATTTTCGTTATCTTTCGGAATGTACGGTACGGTACGGCTGTTACCCCCAGCCTCATGTAGACGCTTGTTTACGTTATAAGACACATGCGCAGTAATTTGTACAGGATCAAACTCCTTCAAAAACAGCGTATTACTTAAACTTAAGTTAAAATCACTTAATGTTTACCAACGCTTACATATTTATCAATATACGGATCTTCTACCCATTTACAGCCTTGCAAATGGTACTACTTTTATCACGCTGTAATCTGGGGCTCTTTGGTTTCTAGTAGAAATTCGTTGTGAGCCAGAATTCCCAGTACTTGGGATCGTTGCCTGACGGCGCCTTCCAAAAAAGCAGTGTTCTTTTCAATGATAAGCTTTATTAACCGTATGCTGTTGTGAAGATCGGGAGGCATATTTCTATGCATCTTCTGATATCTTCAATAACTTGCAAAAATGCCATGTAGATTACATCTGAAGAAAAGTAGTATTAAACCATGAATACATTTTAATACAACGCTTTTAAAAAACTGACCACTCAGCACAGGTGGCTGCTTAAAAATACAGGCCGATTTTAGTGGAATTTAAGCTGAAGGTAATATGAAAATCTAAATATTCATGTAAATAAGACACTCCTTCCATATTGAGAATAGTGTCAGTAAATTGATACAATTGTGAGGCTGCTTAAAACAGGTGCTTGCTCAATAAAAGAGTCTGCTAACACAGGTGTGACAGTAAATCCACCAACCACCAATTTATTAATAGCTAAATGTTTACTACTTGCTGATTACACACTCTATGACTCCCTTTACTGCAGTCCAAATCAGCCTACAGTCCTGTAGACCTATTTCTAGATAAACAACACTTTCTGCAAAATCTGCCACAGGTCAAGTAGTTCAATTATTGACAATGGCAACAAACATAAACTCTTTAATCCTCACCCAACCCAATTATTGACAATGGCCACGATTTAACCCCCACCCACCCCAGTTATTGACAATGACAACAAACATAAACATTTTAATCCCCCACACCCTCCCCATCCCCACACACACTCCCACTTTCCCAATATATTAAGAGCGATAGAGGATGCAATGAAATTAAGTGTGAAAACGTTTTTAAATGATAAAAAAAAATGAAATGATGGACTGAGAACCGTTTTTTTTGTAATTGTTGTTGTGGGTATACGGACGTTCCTATGCCTTCCGATCTTCACAACAGCATACGGTTAATAAAGCTTACCATTGAAAAGAACACACTGCTTTTTTATCATAAAGGCAGTAATTATGTAGGGGAAATAACCCTGCAAGTAATGTGGCAATATCGACAGTGCTGCCGCCATCGTTTGTTTGTTTGTATGGTCATTTTCAACACATGTAAGGTTATATATAACGGCCGATTTGTTTGTGGTGGAGGCAGACCACCAACTTATCCTGGGTAGAATCAGTACTGTACACCTCCCGCCATCCGTAAGAATCGACACTTCCTCACTTACGAGTCGAGCTCCCAGTGGGATTTGAACCTGCAGCGGTGAGAGGCGAAGGTTTACAACGCAATGTCGTTACGTTAACCATTCTGCCACGACGATGCTTGCTGTCATCGTACCGTTTCATTTTGCACGTCATGAAATCAGTTTCTGTCGAACGGATTGTGTTTGTATTGCACCGACTTTCTTTTCGTCCGGTTATTTTACTTACCACGACTAAATATGTTTGCGTTATACTGATTCATACTGATTTACTTTTCTTCACTTTTTTCGATGAATCGTTTAAATTTTCATCGTACCGACTTCTATTTTATTGTATTGCATTAGTCTTTTTGTCAAATGGTTTGTCATTGCACTGAATGATTTCTATTCGCTTCGTATGGTTTGACATTTTACACCGTATCATTTCACTTCGAACCGTATTAATTCACTTTGTAACGAATGAACAAAGTTTACACGTCGCATCGAATTGTAAGTCACCAAATGACTTCATGTTGAATTAAACGGCCTGTCATTGAATGGTTGGTAAATGACCACGTTTTGACGGTTATGGCTTCCCATATCTATCGTTGTAATGAATTAAGTGGACAAGTGATGATATTTTCTACTGTAAATCAGTGACCGTAAAGGGCCAAGCCGTAACGAATATGTCTAATAATGTCTCCTTATTTTCAATAAAGTTAGTTCTGCACAGTAATATGTGTTATCCTAGGATGCGCACAAAGGTTATTTTAAGAATTTGACGCACACTTGCATTTAACATCTATGGTGAATTACGCACACTTGCATTTAACATATATGGTGAATTACGCACACTTGCAATTAACATCTATGGTAAATTACCCACACTCGCATTTAACATCTATGGTGAATTACACACACTTGCATTTAACATCTATGGTGAATTACGCACACTTGCATTTAACATCTATGGTGAATTACGCTCTAGTGCGTTTAAAATCTATCGTGAATTACGCACACTTGCATTTAACATCAATGGTGAATTACGCACACTTGCATTTAACATCTATGGTGAATTACCCACACTTGCATTTAACATCTATGGTGAATTACGCACTATTGCGTTTAACATCTATGGTGAATTACACACACGTGCATTTAACATCTATGATGAATTACGCACACTTGCATTTAACATCTACTGTGAATTACGCACACTTGCCCTTAACATCTAGGTGAATTACCCATACTTGCAATGAACATCTATCGTGAATTCAACGTTAACAACACGGTTCTTACACCAGGTGTTTTCTAGAATAATCTTAAATTTTAAAAACATGTTCATGTTAGCGTAAAATGTCATATAAATCCAAATGCGGTGTTGATAACGTTTGTGTAAACGCTTTGTTATTATTATTTCTATTACTAAAAGTAGTTATAGTATAATACAACTATGACGTATTTCATTTCTTGTCTAATAAGCACATTCTGCCTTTAATTGTTTCAGAATTAACAACATTTTCCAGTAGGGAGTTAAAGGTCTCTGATACTCTATAAGTGAATGAACACTTCCTAATGTCTTGTGATATATGTTTTTGGTTAATGTATGTTAATGCCTTTAAGTAGAAGAATAGTTAAATTTGAATATATTCCGCATGACTTCAACCGAGTCTGCTGCTTTATTCTCTTAATTGTGTTTGTTGCTCCCAAAGGATCACCTTTATCAGTATTTATTAACATTCGCACTAACGTTCGTTTAGTGCAGTGTGGCGGCTGTAAAAAGTCTCCCCGTGCTACGAATCAGTAGTGTTATTTTTACTGGTCCTTTCGGACCAACGAGCACAATATAGGTGGCTTTGAAGTAGAATACCGCTTAAGCCGGTGATAGGGGGCGTGAGAGGTGTTGCTTCTTTCATTACTTCTCATGAACAGACTCAATAAAACCGAGTCTGCTGCTTTATTCTCTTAATTGTGTTTGTTGCTCCCAAAGGATCACCTTTATCAGTATTTATTCACAGTCATATATTTAAGAGAGTGTAATTTGTGTGTAATATCACTTCACATACGTCTGAAGCATAACATTGGAAGATTCGACGTTTTAAATCGATTCGAGTGTATGGCTCAGACAGTTTAGGAAGGAGAAGACCTGCTGGTACATTATTAAATATCGTAATATCATATTCCGTGTTCTCCCAGTATTTGAAACGAAGGCGAACTAGTGCTTTAATTAAAAGCGAAAACCTATACATACCTAAATGTGTCTATATATTTGTGGGAAAATCGAATTACAGCCATTCTGCTATTGGATCGTATCGTGAACATGATCACTAGTTTTAGAAATATGTGAATGTATCATTATAATGATATATTTTCTGTCGGAGAAAGTTCTCGTATCTCTACATTCCTCAGTGTAGTGGGTATACGGTCCTAACGTTCCTCCTCTCTGCATTACTTACTTACCACTTGGGTATACAGATAATTCTCTACCTCAAAAATCCCACCTATACGTATTTTATATCTTAAGATGTATGCCCCCATTTGTGGGATCCCATTGAAAGTGCATTAACAAAAGAAAAAATGGAACTAAAATAAAAATTCTGAATATTTTCATGTAACTTTCAGTTTAATATGTTTTCACTTTTGTCTAGAATGTGCTATACTTGAATAATAAATAATTACTTGGTAAAACTGTGTTTTGATCCATACTCAGCTTATGTCAAACTCAAGGTCTTATGTGTATTGACAAAGTCATATCTTTATCAAGTATGTATTTATAATTCAAGGGTAGTCTAGAAAAGTGTGTAAAGCTTTTATACTGAAAGCGTCATTCAAAAAATATTCAAGATTGTTTGAGTTCTAATTTTTATCTTTTTCAAATGCAATCTCATGGGATTACACAAGAGGGGACATACTCCTTAACGAGCCAATGTATTATTTCTTTGACAGCCAATTTATCTTATATAGCCAATGTATAATATCTTAACTAGCCAATGTATTATATTTTAGCAAAACAAGAAGACCATGCACAGGACCGAAATGGAAACATAAACATACGATTATATTTATTACATAACACTCATATGATGTAATATTTTCGCTTTCATGTTGTCATTTTATCTCGTATACGGCTGCAATTTGTAAGAGAAATCATGACGTCGAATTGTGCTACGTTACGCGGATGTAACGCATTCGCACTCCAAATAATAATGCACATTAAACATGTTAAACCAAATTTAACAAAACTAACATGTATTTTATAAAGTAAGATTTTTCAAACAATGATAAATATATAATGTGTCTGAACATATACAATGAAACCAATCGGAATTAAATGTTTTACTGTATCCAAACACAGTGATTCGGTCCTCATTTGCATCTGTAATACACTAGTGTATTACGGGAAATAAGGCATAGCCTTATTACACTCCCAGAAGCCATGTTATATGATAAACAACATCGTCTATCAACATATTTGTTTTATCTCTTTTAAACGACTTTTAAAGTAATACAGACTGACGTGTATCAAGACAATTATTCAGAATGAGATGTCTGCAGATAATATACTGTACAAAAAAAGGAAACTTTCGACTTTTTCGCTAGTATTTCCAGTTTTTTAGGGCGTACGCAAGCTTAAACAGCGTTTTAATAAAACATATTTGATGTTTTTAGCACACTTAAGTGAGTACTAAAGATCCCATTAATTATTTTCGAATTTTCCAAGCAATGCTCCTTTATGGATGTTATGGAACTTTTAAATGGAGGTAATTTGATGAATGTTGGAAAAAAAGCTGACATTTACACAATGTGTGTTATGTTTTTTGTGTGATTTTTTTTGGTAAGGAACATACAGCGAATATTGTAATTTCGTAGATTTAATTTTTTTGTTTTTTTAGTGGCCAAAATGCATTTTTTAAGAAAAAGGGGCTGACTCCCTTGTGTACTGAACTTTTCAAGAACATTTTTGTTTGGACTATTGTTGGCGGTCTATCTAATTATACTTAAACCATCATTAATGTTTTCTTGTTTTGCTGTCTAGACAATCAGCATCAACATCAGCGGAAGTTTCTGTTTTTTTGTTCAGTATACGTTTGTGACTGTGTTCCTTGAATGCTACATTTCCTGCTAGACTTTTCTATCTACCGATAATTGATATTGTTAACAAACCTTGCAGATGTATTGCATTTAACGCCCAACCAATCAAAATCGTTCCAGGTTGTATAACACACATACAATATAATATGAAACGGAGACTTATGTGATAAAACATTACATATGCGTATTTAAATCTGCTCCGCTGATGAGTAAATGTGTTGCTATGGCGACCTGTGGAACAATGATAGACGTTCAGAAAATAAAGTGATAGTAAAAAATGATAGATAAGAAGAAGATTTATATAACAAAACATATAGCAAACGTCTTATTTGAACTCGTCATTAATGCTCCTTGAGTTTTCACGTGGTAATCAATATCTGAACATGCGTATGTGAGAATTCAATATTCCTTAGCTCTAACATACCTTAGATTTATGTGAGCACGTGTCATTTTGCTTCGTGTGTGCAGATAGCTCTCTATTTATTATATAGCCATATATATAAAGGACAACGTTATCTTAACGATTTTGACCCAGATTTGGACAGAATCAGCTTGTATAACATATCTCATATTTCTCTATTAGGCAGCCGATAGTAACGTATTGCGAAACATTAACATATATCATTATTTCAATTTGAGACTCCAGAACGAAAATAAAGTTAATTTCTCCGACTCAGAAAACACTTACATTCTCTCAATCGAATCAGAAAGCGGATTAAATGATTGTTTTGTCAATTTGTTTTGTGGTCCAATTCCATGAATACTGTATCTGATCTTCGCGCCGTTCAAAACTGTAAAGTACCAAACAATGTTAGGTATTGATTTACACTTCTGATATATTATTTGTTTAAGACAGCAAACACTAATTTCCTGTTATGAAGCCATATCTTTATCAGCCAACATCTGTGAGGGAGTTATAAGAAACTCGTGTAGTTCGTTATCTGTTTGATTATAATGAGTTTCTATTTTGTAAATGTTAAACACCATACATTTTCTTTTAATAATGAATTAAATGAGAGAAAATGGTTCTATAGAAACACAGAAATCAAACGAAATGGCACATTAGTTCCGCAGTGTATTACAAACCGAAATAAATCAGCATATTTAAAAAACGTCAATGAAAAGGGCCATACATAACATGAAGAGTGGTGTTACCGACTTGGAACAGTCAGTAGGCAATACGGCCCACAGATTGGCTTAAATCGATTGTATGTGTACACAACCTCGCTATTATCCTGTCTTTAACGCCCAAATTGATAAAACAGTGCAAATAAAGTATATCCTATTAAAAGGAAATCTCTAAAAATAAAATCTATGTCCAGAGAAATTAGTCCAAGATACGCTTACATGTTGTTATTAAGCTATATAAAATACAAAATTTGAAACACCTCACGATGTATCCAGATTTATACTGAACAACCACAACAGTTGTTGTTGCCAAGGAGAAAACCAAACTAGGGTACGACCAAAAAACCCTTGGGACGAACGTCCATGCACCTACCTCCCTTTGACCGGGTTTCGGCAGGCGCAATCATGGAGTCCCAAGAACTTATCCAGTCATGGCACAAGTGAAAAGTGAAACGTAGTAACTGACTGTAGAGGAGTCAATCCCTAAACATCAGGTGCGTTGCAATACTAAAGGGTTGTATCTTTTCTGATGATTTTTTGATTAATTGTGTTAAGTCGTCAGGAACACGTCATATCCATTTAACTTCCGAAATGTATAGACCACATGTACATCTTATAAAGTTTTTACCTAGGCCTACATTACAACAAGAGCTGTTGGATGACAGCGCGTTCGACTTTCGAGTCCTTGTTTATTTATTGGGAAACTGCTTAATTGCCTAACATAATAATCTCACTTGTTTCTCTGAGTTATTTGTATAATATTGAAAGCATGTGTGAAATTCGTTGTATCCTTTAAGAGGATACTGAGATATAAAGAAAATACAAAAATAATCAGAAAAAGAGAATTCTGCTTACTTGAATTCTGCTTACTTGAATAACATCCATATTGACGCTCGTCTCAAAGTCAGTGTCAAAGACTAATGTGTCAAATATCACTGAATGTTGACAAGGGTTTTCAGAGATATGATTAGACATTGATTTATGTTAACCAAAATCGGGAAATAACTTTGTGTTTGTGATGTCATTTGCATTTAGTATTACATTTGCCTTCTTGTTTGTCTGTTTGTTTCTGTGTTTTGTGGTTGACTTTCCTCCTTGAATGCTTCTTTCCCTGTCCGATCTTTTTATGTTTCAGTTCATATGAGTGTTATTTCACTTATCTCGTTTAGAAATGTTTATGTTAGGGAATATAATATGTATGCGTAAAGTTTCATTTGAATTTCTGCTCTGTACGGTGTTTCTGAGATTGAAATTGAATATTTAAAAAGAGATGGGGCGGTGGTGGGACCGGTGGGTGGCATAATTCTGTGTTTTATTTTGTTCATTAAAGCGGTGTTATATAATTATATGAACCTACCTACAATACCTGTTTTTAAACCGTATATATATATACACACCTTTCTTCACATGTGGATAAATCTTTAATTGACCATGAGTAGCAGAATTAGAAGCTTTTTTCCTGCATACTTGGAATTAATACAACTCAATAAAACCGAGTCTGCTACTTTTGTCTGTTGTTTGTGTTTGTTGTTTCCGGGGGATCCCATTTTCAGTATTTATTGTCATGCACACTAGCGTTTGTTTAGTGCAGTGTGGCAGCCACTTACAAACGAGTAGTGTTATTACAACCTGTGGGATCATCAAGCCCAGTCTGTGTGGCTTTAAAGTAGAATATCGTTTAAGCCAGTGGGGCGTACATCTGTGAATTTCTAGACAGAACTATCGTAATAAGAAGAAGATGCATCGCAAATCATATACGGCAATACAGGCAGGCAACTTACATTTAGGCGTGCTATGAAAAAAATCATAAAGTGTTTTTTTTGTATAATATGGTGATTGTACTTCGTTGTTTTCTTCGTGTATCAGAGAGACGTTAGAGCTGTTGAACATGACATTATCTCTCTTGAACAGACTCAATAAAATGATATATAGGGTCCTATAGAAACCACAGCGTCCGAACTCAATGGCATCGTAGGTCCTCACTATACTGCAAACAAGGACTTGAAACTACAATGAAAGAGACAAAAAACAACAGAAAGGGTGGTGAAGACAGGGTTAAAACCGAATTTGCTACTTTTATATCTTGTTTGTGCTTGTTGCTTCCATGGTTTCTCCTTTTCAGTATTTATTGGAAAATCAGTCTTAAAATTAGATGAATTTGTGAAGATAACCTAAGGATATTGCATGACATCATCTAATGGTAGACATGATGTGATATTTATTGGTTGATGTTTGTGAGTGGGGAAGGCTTATACAAATATCAATTCCAAACAGTTGTATAGCACAATCATATTTGCTGAACAACATTGTAAAAAGGTAATGGATTAAAAAACGTCTATAGAATACAACATGGTTGTATTTCCAAACTGATTTTAGTGACGGTAAATAAATGCCATTATGTAATGTTAATGGACGTTTTAAGATTTAATAACCTGACTCCAAGAGAAAGTATAGATTTTAGTTTTCTTTCCGATATGTAATGTTTGTAGCATTATTTTTGGGTATATGCGATTTATACAGCTTTCCGATGACCGTATATTTTGTAATGACATATTATACATTCCAAAACGAAAGTGAACTTGTCAAAGTCAATAGCTAATTTTGTTTTACAAACTACGGACATTTAGAGAGAAAAAAACAGTCATAATTATACTGAGAATGGATCTTTTAAAATTAACAAAAAATATAAAACTGCATCAAAGACATATTAACAATATTTTCGTAATATCGAAACGGTCCACAGAATTATTTATTTTTATCATATACTTCCCAGTGAAATAGTGGATTTTATGGTTAGAATAAACCTTATACTCGTACTCTCATTGTTTATATTTCCACAAACATATTCTCAATGCCGTAAAAAATGGACCTACTTTTTTTACATTTACTTATAACAGTCATAATTCTTGTCAAAGTTTAGAACTATATTTTATGCGCACTACATATATGTAAATCGCCTCAAGCGCTGGCGTTACTATATTTATCCGCGAATACGTTAAAGGGGAACTGTCGAAACGAAACGTATTTTCTGTTTGATACAGTTTGGTAGTGTTTGGTAGTGTTGCATGAAAAAAGTATATAATAAATAGAATATTTGTTGGTTTGACGTGAATATAGGATTTATTTTCATCTCGAAAATGAAAATAAATCCTATATTCACGACAAACAAACACATATCCTCTATATATGCAACATAGTACAATTTGTATATATATAAGGGTGAGAAAATACAAACATCTACAAAATACGTTTTCAAAAAGCACTGGATCCCCGAGGGGATACGAAAATGTTTGAATAAATTAATAGATGGGAAAAAAAACATTCATACAGTGCTACAGTTTATAAAAAACCCAAGCGCTTTCGGCTTACGCCTTTATCAGGGTTACACAAACACGAAAAAAAAACAAATACGAAACAAAAAAACACTAAAATAAACGGCAGTTAAAATAAAACTCTTTAAAAAACAACTTATCGTTTGGCAGTGTTGCAGGGACTGCTTACTTTCTTACTTTAAATAGACATTCTGGAGCCAAATGTGATACTAATAAAACAACACATCTGGTTGGATGAGGGTAAAACTATACACTGACATTTAGTTATGAAGAGAGAGTAAAGATGTGAAAAAGATAACACAAACCCTACCTCAAAACCTAAAACCTATAATCGATACTGCACGATACTTTTTTGTTTCGTATTTGTTCTTTTCGTGTTTGTGTACCCCTGATGAAGGCGTAAGCCGAAAGCGCTTGTGTTTTTATAAACTGTAGCACTGTATAAATCTTTTTTTCCCAATCTATAAATATATATATATATACATATATACAGACTGTTTTGTTTTTAGATAGAGATACATAATAAACTAATTAATACTGCAGATGGGAACCCTTGATATCACTCGATGTTATTGAGTCTGTTCATGAGAGGTAATATAGGTGCAACAGCTCTCACGACCCCCTAGCACCGACTTAAGGACGTAAATAATACCACTTTTGGGGCCCGTTTTATGAAACAAATTACGACCATTTTGATCGTAAATCAATCTCTTAAATGCTTCATTATAAATTACACTTTTCAAATGAACGGGATCTCATTTTATTTTCTTATACATGTAATATTTCTGCACTACATGTACACATAATTGTCTGCATTGAATGCTTGGGTGAAAAAAAGTGAACGATTTTAAAGAGATGAGACGTATCGTAAGCTTTTTAATGAAACAGGGCCCTGATTTGTAGTCGGAGCAACATCACTAAACAAATGCTAGTGAAAAAGCTCATTCCAATGTTATGATGATTGTTCTGTTTAATTTGAACCTAAGATGCCATTTTGTTAATTGCACGTGCACCTTTCTATTCATTTTCAACACTAGTATATTTGTTTAACCAACGTTAATAATTTCAAAATTAATTACACGAGCAGATTGTTTCAAAAGGCATTGACTAACGGTCTTAAACATTGCATAGCGTTTTAAACATTTGTCCAATGAACTATTAGTTATTGTGACCCTGAAATGTTATTAATTAAACAGCAAAATGCTCTTGAAACGGTAAAGCCTATTTTGTATTATATAAACAAATGTGCAGTATCGATATGTATTTACACAAGTACATGCACACGCACCATTCTTACAAACTATAAATAACCAGGAGTAGCTGACGGGTAAGAAGCGTTATTCCTGCAGAGTTAGAAAACCAATCAGAAAATTAGACGAATTTGCGAAAATAACCTGACGATATTTCATCACATTTCTTAATGTTAGACATCATGAGAGGCTTATAAGTGAATTTGGATAAGAAGGCTTGCAAGGGATGTAGATCGATATTTAGCTTTTTACAATTGTTTAACTGTATCAATTCCAAACTATGTCATTGCACAAACATATCTGCCAAACACAAATTTAAAACAGAAATGGATAAAAAAACGTCTGTAGAACACATCACTAAATTGTATTGACAAACTGAGTCTAACTGTAGACAGTAAATGTCATTATATAAAGTTAATGAGAACATCACTGTGTAGTATCGTCATTATATTTGTTTAACCGTTAATTGATTTAAAAAATATATACTAACACGAGTTTATCTCAACTACCGTAGGCAACCGGTTCTTAACAATATACAGTGCTTACCCAAAATTAAATTAATGTAGCTGGTGTGACAATGAATTTATAATCATTGAAAATATGCTTCCAAAATGCTCTTTACAGTTTTCTATTTGAGCAAACATTTCACTTAAAGTGCACGCGATAAACCTTATATTTACATTCTAAACAAATATGGTAAAGATCAGATAAAAAATTAAGTAACTACAGATTTACCAAAGGAAAATACAATATAGCATTTTTCAAAAAATCAAGGACCATAACTCTGTCGCAACGCGGCTAACCCTAGGTCCAACGGTACAGTGGGGCTAGGGTTAGGGTTTTCCCATTATAACTCGGCCGACCGTGGGAGCAGCTCCACCAAACTTTGCCCATATCTGCATGCCGCCAGGGCGCCAGTGCCCTGTGAGTTTCAATCATTTCGAAGCAGGGATGTCAACGCGGCGACATTTATTTAAACTTTGTTCATACATCCATTTCACAAATTGGCAGTAAAATATCATTTATCATCCTTAAATCTCCTAGTTGTAGAGCCCAAGCGTGCGGTAGACTCTAAACATATTAGATATACAGTTAGTATTTCGTCTGCTTCAAGATAAGGCTTTAAGCATCTTACAATTATTTTGATATATATAATCTTTTTTACATTGCCTTATATGTATATAATGTTAAGTGTATTTACATGCCAAATGGTATGGTTTAACAATGCTTTAGTATTTAGAAATTTATGATTAAACCTCTTCGAGTAGCATAATGTATAAACTTATCAGAAAAGTTTCTTTGGGGTCTGTTTTTTTGTTTGTATACTCAACCCTGTCCTTTAACATACGTTACTGCTTTGATACTCGTGCAAGTGATACAAGAGTTTATCCAAGAGAAATTCATCAAGAGTGGCTTTTAGATGATTTTCAGGAGCTTTTTTCATCACAGGTCATTGAGTGTAAGTGGTAACGTGCTTATTTACAATAAACACGACATTTGTGTACTTGCAGCGAGCAGCGAACTAGTCAAATGTGTTATATCTGTATAAGCTGGCGGTGGACATGGAAAACCACTCGCCCAATTAGATAAATCTGTGAAGATAACCCGAGAATCTTGCACCAGCACAATTGTAGACAGTATAAGAGGTTTACTGGTGAGGTAGGATATGGTGGGTGGAGCGGAAATATTCTTTTTAATCCCATATTACAAGATATAGTTTCAATGTTCAGCAACAAAACGTAGAGTTTAACTCACTCTTAATGCGAACAAATCTCAAACTTCGTGTATCGCATTTTTAGAAGAAAAAAAGCAAATATCCACAACTTTATTACATGACATATTATAAAATAAGTCACATACAATATAACCTAATAATTCAAGTGATAAGTCACGTAATCAAAAATAGATATTTAATTATAGTTGGTTTCTTTCTATACTTCGTTTTTACATTGCCTTTGTCTTAAAAACGAGCATGATAAAGTGTGTATGAACATGACGTTGGATTCAACTAACTGTAAAGATGAACAGAGATCAATGTCTGTCATTAGTCGTTATAAGACTTCAAGCTGTGAACAGATGATATATAGTCGTCTTTGAAAATAAGCACCAAATTCCAATCCATAATCACTCTATCAGTCTGTAACGGAGTTTTGTCTAGTGCCTTGTTCCAGCAAAACACTTGTTTCGTTATTCATCTGTTCCATTGTTGTTTCGAAATTATTATAATATGTTTTAACCCTTAACCCGCGTAACTCGCAGGCTATTAAAGGGTCCAACTGCTGATCAGTCATTTCCCCCAATACACTCCTATGTCACATAATTGGAATGGTCTTAATTCAAAGAAAAAACAGTCCATTACATATATGTAGCGGGTTAAGGGTTAACACAACTGGATTCAAAATTATAGATATAGGAAAGACAAAACCTTCAATTTCATTAACTGTGTACTATAACAAATAAGAAAAAAAACGTTTCACAGTGATTATATTGGAATAATTATAACGCAACAAATCAATTATTTAAAGGCAGTATAAAACCACATACCATGCCTATTCACCCACAACAACACCGGAAAATTAACTACAGAGTATACAGATCATTACGTGGTCCAAGTATTAACTTTCATACCCCATCCAATCCCTTTTCCAATAAGCGAAAATGAGGTCGATTTGGGGTATGAAATAAAACCTTAATTAGGCTTAAAAAGTTTGCATATTTTAAAATGAAAACATTTAATAGGTAATTGTAAACCGGTTATCGTATTTTTTCAGTAAAACATAGTTAACCTGTTTTATTGTCGAAATATCCTTTATAAAATCTTGCTAATATAAGCTTTCCCACCTCTTAATGGAATTAAGGTGAGACCACGTTATGGATAATGCTAGAATGGAGGTAGTTTACAGGACACTGATATCTCCAGTTCAGTTGCAATCAAGATTGTGCATGTATTTATTTTAATGTCAACGACAAATACAACTGTTTTGAACCACAACGTGTTTGAATATTAAAACATCTTCAAATGACTGCGTGGTGTTTTCTTGAGGACATCATTTGTTTTATAAATACTGTAATAAAAAATGTGTAATCTGTGTAGCAGAACACTTAAACAAGCGGTACAATATTTCGTCTTTGTGAAATTTGTGAAATGTTTCAAGAATTTTTGTGAAACAATTGCAAAATTGTGTTTTTTTTAAATTTGTTTTGCATGTCTGTATGCATACACTTGTTTGGTATATCAGTGTTTATAAGTACTAAATAAAAACAAGGGGATCCCTTGGAAGCAGCAATCACAAACAAGAGAGAAAGTAGCATACTCGGTTTTATTTGGGCTTTTCATGAGACGTAATACAAAGGCAAACACCTCTCACGTAGTCGGGCTACCTTTTACAGACGTCACACACCACTAAATCTTGCAGTCTTTTAGTTTTTACAAGATACAAACATCAAAACCCCACAGGTACGTAGATAACAAAAATAGATACGACTTACGTTTTTTGGTCGTACCCTAGATTGTTTTTTTTCTTTGGCTGCAACTACTGTGGTTGTTCAGTACAATTCTGGATACATCCTGAGATGTTTCTTATTTTGTATCTAATAAAGCTTTACAACAACATCTTAGTGTTTCTTTTGTTATTTTCTCTGGATGTGGACTTTATTGACAGAGAATTCCTTTTGATGGGATGTAGTTTACTCTGTCTTGTCTATTAGGGTGCTGAAGACAGGATAATAGCGAGGATTGATTCAAAATCGATTCAAGCTAACCTGTTGGCCTTATTGCCTATCGACCGTTCCAAGTTGGTAACCCTGTCTTCACCACCCTTTCTGTTGTATTTTGTCTTTGTCATTGCATAAGTAATTATATATGGCTCCTTTGTTGTATTGCAGTGCGGACATACCTGCCATTGCATTTGGACGCTGTTGTTTCTATAGGACCTTATATCTCATTTTACGACTGAATACGTTCTTTTCATACCAGCAAACACAAACGATAAGTTTAAACAAAAATGTCTTGCGTAAAAGATTTTTAGTTTAAATTTTCAATTTCATTGCAGCTAAAAATATAAATACTATCAAAAACATAGCATTGAAATCCCTGATAGGACAAACACGCCGAGACAGACTCGGAATTATGCTCATAACATAGTCAAGCTCTGACGTAAACTTTAAGCATTTATATCACATTTTCTGAGAATAATAAGCTCACTATAAGTGACATCTACCGACATAAAATGAATACAATTACCATGCACAATATACTTTATTTTATATTTCGCAACAATGTGAATACGACGATCTTCATTAGCACTTATATTATTGCACACAAAAATGCAGTCCATGACTGAGTACGAACAGAAACATTATGATGACCTTTTGAAATACAAATATTGGGATTGACATTGACTATCAGGGAATGTGGGTGTCAAACACAGTAATATGAAAGCATTATACCCTCACAAGTCGCAAATAATTGCAGATATTTTCCTCATCTTTCTTAATGGTGTCTTCATTAACATCACCTACCAAACGTATCAAACGTATAAAACACAGTAACATGAAGGCATTATACCCTCACAAGTCGCAAATAATTGCAGATATTTCCCTTATCTTTCTTAATCGTGTCTTTATTAACGTCACCTACCTTCATAAACCAAAACACCAATACAACATATATCTTCGAAATGACACGTGGGACAGATACGCGTTACCGATCAATTTAAAAGTGCGGCAAATATTTAAAACAAATTTGTGACTACAAGTTCCTAAACAGTTAGCAGTTTTTTTTTAAAATTAATTTTTATTTGCGTTAAGTTTAAACAAACATGAGAACAATGGTTCTATTGCAATCACAGCACACAAACGCAAAGCCACCGTAGATCCGCGTTGTTCCACAAAGAGCAAATTAACTTTACAATGAAAACGACAATACACAACAGAAAGGATGGTGAAGACAGGGTTACCGACTTGGAACAGTCAGTAGGCAATAAGGCCTACTGTTTAGATTAAATCAATTTTAAGTGTTGTGTACCTCGCTATTATCCTGTATTCAGAGCTCAGATAGACAAGACAGTGTAAATAAAAGCACATCCCATCAACAGGAAATCTCTTACAATAAATATAGATATAAAAATCGTACAGGAAAAGCAGCATTCAAGGACGTCAGGCAACCACAAACACACAGAGAAACGAAGAACGAATTTAAAGATGAATAAAATGTCAAATAAGACATCACAAATACAAAAGGTTTGACAATAGAGCTACCGCCTTGGAAAGGGAAAGTGGCAAAAAGGCCTCTGGGGGTTTAAACCATGTTCTAGGGGGTGCATCAAACCTCACACGTACCCTACTGTCAACCCAATAAAACGGGACAGTGTAAATAAAGAAATCCCCGCCATGAACTATTCTCTAACCAAAAAGGCACTATTCTCTAACCAACAAGGCAGCATTGATAGGCAATATAAGTAAAACAAGTTCGTAATGAAATACTGTTCATTTAATTGTACATTCAAGCGTTTTAGCCACGTGACACTAAACGTTGTTACTGCATAAAAACCACTGTAATGGTGATATAACTTCTTTCTTTCCATAGCATGGCAAGGGCAGTTGTCTTTGATGTCAGCAAGTTTGGACATTTTAAGGGCAACACAGGCCTGGTTCTGCAGAATGTGATATATAACAAAGATGGCGAAATCATAATCACTCAGTAGACAAAAGTGTTCTCATCCACTCCGCCACAAGTACCAGAAAAATTGCAATATAAGTAAAACACAAAGATGCTCGAATATATATAAATACAAAAAACACCAATAGCCTAGAAAGCCACAAAGAAGGTACTCAAAGACTTGGCATAAGCCAGAGCAACAAGAGAACAAACCACTGAGGGCACGACAAGACAAGACTGCAGAAAAAAATATCCAACGTCACCGTCCTTTTTCGGCCATTACCTTCATTAAGATATAGTATTTTTTGAAAATGCCTGACGTGATCAGACTCCTTGTCAATATGGGGTCGGAGAACATGTTGTGTGTAGCTTTTAATTATGGAAGCAGTGTTATGCAAGGGATCTGTATGAATGAATAGTTTGTCTGCTTCCTCGTCGGTCAACTTAAGTGAAGAAATGGGCAGAGAGGTAAGCCGTGAAAGCATAGAGTGCTTTCCAGACTGTTTAAAAATAGTATGTAAATCAGCGAATAAAATAGTTACACGCGATTTACGTTTGATATTACCATTACGCCTACGACCATAAGACCTAGAGTTACGCTTTCGAATAGAAAACATAGAAAAAATGTCAATATTAGGATCCTTTAAAATATTTTCTTGTTGATAAATATTCTCATTAAGCCCGAGTGGATATGGTGTCTGTAAGTTTTTCATCCACTTAAGTTCTGCTATATGTCTAGTTTTTATTTTAAAGCTTTTATTACCATCATTATCATAAATTATATATTCAACAGGTTGAACAGTAACGTTATTAAATGTATGACCTGATTGAAACAAGTGTCGGTATAAGTATTTTTTTTTTAACTTTTTAAGATTACCTGCATTATATTTATTTTCAGGAATTCGAACTATTTAAAGATCGACCTGTTGTCCAACATATTGTATACTGCAACGTGGTGCATTTCAAGTCAAAACATAAATGACGTGAGATGTACTTCAATCAACATTTGGAGCTAGGCATACATTAAAAATTCTACCATCAACAGCTGATTTAATGATGGACTTGCAAGATAAATAATTGCAACAGCTGCACCTCTTAGCATTGCATTTATTAATAGAGGGAAGTCCATATCCAGAGAAATTAGGAAAACCCGGGGGACGAAGGTTTATGCATTCACCTTCCCTTTCAGGGTTTCAGAAGTTGAAATCGTGGAGTCCCACGAGGTTGTCCGGTCATTGCACGAGAGAAAAGTGAAGCGTAGTGACTGATTGTAGAGGGGTGACCAAACATAAAGTTCGCTGTAATACCAAAGGTTCGTATCCTTTTCCGACGAATTTCCTGATTATCTTTTTTTAAAGTTGGTCAGGAAATCGTCAGAACCCTTTAATTTCCTAAGTTTATGGATCACAATAGAATAACGGTTGTGATATTCCTAGTCGCAGACATGTTTTAGGCTGGTGTTGTACTTTTCCATCAGTTTTAGTTGCGGCGATAGAACTCTGAGAAAGATCTACGTAGTTTATGATAACGACAACTTTACTGAAGAAGTTTACTTGTAATAACTTGATTTCGATAATTGAAATCCTCAACATCATTAAATGCACAGGAAAAACGAATTAGCTGGGAAATGTAAACCCCGTATGACACGAGGTACGTCCCCATCTAAATGTGGATAGTTAACCATGTCAAAGTTAAAGTCTTCTCTCTTATCATAGATTTTATTACGTATGTAATCATTTGCAATCGAGAGATGAAGATCGAGGAATGCTGCTATGGGAATCCGAACTGTTGGCTTTATTCAACGTGAGCTCTGGTGGATAAATGTTAGTGACCATATGAGCAAAGAACGGATTATCGATATTGAGAATGAGATCCAGATAGCGAGATCAAACGCATCAATAATGTCTCCCTGGCTAGCAGGTGACAAACTCAACATGAAATCTCTTCCATAACAGTATACAAACAAATCTGCGACAAGTGGGGCACAGTTAGTACCCATAGGAATACTAACAACATGGCGGTAAACGGTTTTACCGTATCTAATAAAGATGTCATCTAAAAGGAAAGAAAACGCTCTACAAACGGCGCATGTTATGTTATACAAAGTTCACATGTTATACTTATCATTGAACATAACTACGTTATTTCCGGATACACCGTTAGAAATGACATTTCAACAACATACCTTTACCATTAAAAACAATACAATATGTCACACTTACTATATACAATGTTTATTTGATCTAAAATCCAATTCCCACAAAGTTAACTGATCCGCCGTTATCCATAATATATTATAATATAATAGAAATTATTATGTTCATACTCGAGTACGTTAAAGCTATTTCGAGGAAGTATCGTTCTGTTAAAAAGTGCTTAAAACATCTATTTTGAAAAATAGATAATGTCTTCTGCAAATCACAGACAATTTTACAACACACTGACGCATTTAAATGCTTATTACTTCTGTAAAAGTAAGCTCACATTAATATTATTTACATTTTTAAGACTTGACATTACACCCAAACAAAGAACACTGGAATTTCTGATTTGAAAACAAGTTTGCATATCCAAAATAAATAATTGTTAAACTCACTTAACAATAATCCGACTGGCATGCGATCCGACGTTGTCATATTATTCCGACGAATTTATCTGAAGACTGGAGGAGCTAATATACTGAAACGAAAAGGAAATCAAAGGACTGAATTCCTGAGAGTCGCCAAGAATGAACAGTGTCTGTCTTCTTGGTGAGGTTACAGGTTATGTTAAATTGTACAGGTGTGGCGTATTAAAATGAAATGTTGCTGGTTAGAACATGATATGTTTTTTTGTACTGGAGAATGCGGGCTGAATTGATACATGTGTTTGTATGGACTTGTGAAGAATCTGTGTATGTACTGGTTCAACCCAGGAAAGCGTGGTTAGATTAACTGCTTGGCGAACATAACGGAAATACTGTTGATAAATCAGACACTCGTGCATTTGATCAAAGGAAATAAAACGATTGACCTGCTGGTTTTAGGTTCAAGTAGAAATTGTAAGGCTATTCATTTTGACAGGATGATATATTCCTGACAGAGAGACTGAATTTAGTCTTTCATCATTATGCCAGCAAGGAAGCATTTTTCCTTTGTATCTATAGACATCAGAGTGGTATGAAAGAAATAGAAATGTAATGTTTATCATTTTTTAATTTAATTGCGAGTACATGAGCATTCAAATTGTAAGCAGTTAGCACGAAATCAATATAACTGGTGGATAAACATATACTGTTAACTGTTAACTGCAGAATATCTTGTAACCTCTCGTTTTCTTTCTGCTCTTTCAAATCTATCTTACTCTGTTTATACTGTTTGTAAACATTTTGTTGTACATATTAAGGAAACCAAACATCATGATTAGAAAGAGAAGTTGAGCTATATAAATCCGTCTGCAAGAAAACGAAAGGTAAAATGTTATTGCAAAGTTAATCAACAATTAAAACAGTAAAAAATGTATCAATAAAAATATATGAACTGTAAACAAACAAAGAAGTATGGTCACTATCTGCTATACTGCAGTTCTTGGACTGACTAGAATATCAATGGCAAACAATGTAGATGAGAGTGAACTCTATTATAGGGTGCACCAAACCTCACACTTACCCTACTGTCAACCCAATTAAACAGGACAGTGTAAATAAAGAAATCCCCGCCATGAACTATTCTCTAACCAACAAGGCAGCATTAATAGGCAATATAAGTAAAACAAGTTCGTAATGAAATACTGTTCATTTAATTGTACATTCAAGAGTTTTAGCCACGTGACACTAAAAGTTGTTTCTGCATTAAAACCACTGTAATGGTGATATAAATTCTTTCTATCCACAGTATGTCATGACACGTCTGACAGACCTGACAAAACATAAAGATGCTCGTGTAGATATAAATACAAAATACAATAGCCTAGAAAGCTATGAAGAAGGTATTCATTGAATTGGCAGAAGCCAGAGCAACAAGAGAATAAACCATTAAGGGCAGGACAAGACACGACTGCAGACAAACATCAAAGTCACCGTCCTTTTGGGCTTTAGGTAGACGTTATCATAGGGTCCACAGCCTGTCCGGTCATCGCACAATCAAAGAGGAAGGCATAGTGGCGAACTGTAAATGGGTCCACCACCAAGCATGCAGTGCGTTGCAAAATGATAGGACCATAACCTCTTTTGATAAACCTTTTAACAAGTTTAACATAGATAGTATGAAGTGATCATGACCAAGGATCTTACGAAGTTTGTAAATCACGTCACCATCGAAGTCAGGTTGTGATAGTCCTTGTCGCAGAAGAGTTCTAAAATTACCTTTATATTTGGAAAGAAGATTAGGGTTACGATAATACAATTGTGCAAGGTTTTACGAAGTTTGGGGTAACGGTAATCCTGATGGAGTAGCTTTTAAGTTATACACAGATTACGAGTATTAATGTCCTCAACTCGAGAACAAGCTCTAGAAAAACGAGCTCGGGGATGATCCCCCTCTAAATTCGGATAATTAACAATATCAAAATTAAAACCATCTCTGTTGTCATATATTTTGCTAATTAATTCACCATTTTCAATGGAGAGATGTAAATCAAGAAAAGAAGCGTTAGGATTAATTTTAAGCGTTAGGATTAATTCGTTCACTACCGCTCATGAACATTCTCAATCAAACCGAGACTGCAATATTTCGTATGTGTCGTGCTCGGCCGTTTCCAAAGGTCCATTATTATACTCTTTTTTAGTATCAGACATATTAGCTTTGTTAAGTTGAAGTTCATTAGGGTATATATTATTAACCATAGTAGAAAAAAGGGTTGTCAATGTTTAATATTTCATCCAGAAACCGAGAGGTGTCATTAAAGGCCTCAATAACATATTCCTGGGTATCTGGTGAAAAACTCAACATGAAATCTCTTTTATAGCAATATAAAAACAAATCTGCGACAAGTGATGCACAGTTCGTACCCATAGGGATACCAACAATTTGTCTATAAACGGTCGTTCCATACCTGACGAAAATATTATCTAATAGGAAAATGAGTGCTTCACAAACTTCCTGGCAAGTCCACGTATTGTAATTGTCTAAACTGCCGTTAGTAAAAAACGCTTTATCATTATTACAGGCCAAAATGTAGTATTTTCCCTAGCGAATGTTTTTGGAATAAGTGCAATAAGCTTGTCTTTGATAAGTTGATGTGGTAAGGCTGTATACAGTGTAAAGAAGTCATAAGTGCTAATAGATGAAACTTGACGTTTATTGCACATTTTATCAAGAACGTCTCCTGAATTTTTTATAGAGCAAAACAATTTAATCCCAGATTTTTCATAAGTTTTATCACAATATTGTTTAACGTGATCTTTAACGGCAGTAATAATTGAAGTTTAACACTTGGAGATGTTTGCTGTGGTGCAGGCACTAGAATTCTAAATAACACCGGCCTTATACGGATTTTTATGTAATTCAGTACATAGTTCTCAGTTTGTCCTGTTTTTCGTCTACCCCAGCCTTGAATGCAGTGCACCGAGTGCTAAGTGTGGAAACAACATCATCCTCAGTAGAATGGACTGGAGTACACAAATTAGTGCTACCGAGTTTCAGAGATAAAACATTGACGTAATGTAGGCGTCAGTCAAACAATAATTACATTATTAGCTGCTTTATCAGCAGGAACTAAAACGAAATTATTATGAAATTCTTGAATTCCCGATTTTAAATTACGAAAGGAAAACCTAGGTATCGGAGGAAGTAAAGAGGGGTTAGCATTATAAAAGTTAATAAGTGAATCTATAATTATAAAAATTGACTTTTTCCAAGTAGAAAGAAAGTTTGGGTCCGCATGTTCTCTACGACACCATTTTATACTAAAATCCTCAATGTATTGGGCGAGCTGAGCACGACAGGCATTAAAATCAAGAATTGAAGGTAATCTATACTACGGACCTTTCGAAAACAGAATAAGTTTATCAGGAATATCAAAATTACCAGTGATGACATGACCTGCTGGATCATAGCAAAATGTTGATGTGTTACATAACTCTATGTAAAACCTCTAACTGTCTGGGCAGGGGCCAATTCTGGACCATAGGGTCACCATTGGAATAAACTTCTAAGGGCTCTACTAGTCAATACTACATGTAAAATACATAAGCTGTAGCCCCATGTGGTTTGGGAGAAAAACATATGAAAGTGAACTCTATGTATAACAGTTCAACCCCAGGCGGCGCCATTTCTGACTCTAAGGTCAAAATTTGAAAAAAAAATTGTTTTTTGCTTTTAAATTGATAAAACACATTTGCATCAAAACTGAACAAGCAGTTGTTTTAATATGTATTTGACTTTTCTGAGGAGAGGCATGTTTGCATGTTTGATGAAGATTGCTTTAGAAATGTGGATTCTATTGTGTTAACATGGACAGACGACGACGGACAAAGGGCCGTCACAAAAGCTTACCCTTGAGCACTTGTGCTCAGCTGAGCTACTTAAAGTGCATATTACAAACACGAGGTCCAGGGGCGTTAATGAGATCTTCTTTCACATGGATGTCGAAATGTTATGAAATACATGAAAAATTTTAGAACTCTGGGTCAGTTTAGAAACATATTTCTCAAGTTTTCACTACGTTTATAACAAAAAGTTATCTCCACCATTATCTTTAGACTTTGGCTCAGGTGATCAAAATCGTTGATACTTGTAGTAAATGATAATGACTCAGATTAAGTGTCAGGTGATTTGGATATCAATGTAGTACACATAGATTTTTGTTTGTTAAATGGAAGTTTTGGTATGCAACTATGCAACTATTTTAATGTAATTTTTGGAAAGTGTAATTTAATCATATTCTGAATGGATGCGTAGGGACATGTCTGTTGTATATATATTACCTTTATCCTTGTGAACTAGTAGACAATGAGTATTCGTTGTTATGGTGCTTGCCATTTACTACGACATGCGAAATCTCAACACATCCCCGAGAGTTATAGGTTTTATGGTCAAGTCCATACATAGGCTGAACTTCACAGTGTCCGTATTGTCAGAAAAAATAAGTATTCAGGGCCTTTCTCAAGGCCAATAAGGATACAGATGAAAGGACGCCATTACTGTCAAAACGATGACGCCATAATGACGATCATATATTAATATAATCCCAACAAGAAAATGTCGCAGAACGTAAGAAATGCCCCGGAAAGGTGGTTTGCTTTCCACAAATTCACAAAAGTTGCATTGAAAAATAGACTAAATCTATTGTTCTATTGGATGCAAAAGAGACGGAGACAGAAAAGGAAGAAAAATCGCAGGTGCACAACTTGATCATTCCCTGAAAGCGATAGAGATCCTGCTCTCACCTAAGACAATGCAACTATGAAGTTTCATGAGTATAGGTGTTATAATGTTGAAGTTATGATCCAAAATGCGTATTTACATATAAAGTCATGGTGACCTTGACCTTTGACTTACTGACCCCAAAAGCAATATGGATCCTCCTCTCACCTAGGACAATGTACCTATGAAGATTCATGAGTGTAGGTGTTGTAATGTTGAAGTTATCGTCCGGAATGCATATTTCCATATAAGGTCATGGTGACCTTGACCTTTGATCTACTGACCCCAAAAACAATAGGGATCTTCCATTCACATTGGACAATGGACCTGTGATTTTTAGTTATATTAACAGCAACTTTGAATTTGACCAACCGACCTGAATCCAGTGCTTCCTGTGAATGAGCTGCATATTTGTATGAAGTTTTGTGAAACTCATTTGCATAAATGACCCGAATAACAAGCACATGCTTAGTTCTCCATGAGCCACACCTTGCGTTACCATAATACGTCCCGTTTTTAAACGGGTGCATACAAATGTGCTCTTGTTTGTGAAGATCAAATACAAAAACACTGTTCACGAAGCAGGGTAAGCCATATTTTCAGTAAACAAGGGTAACTGTACACCTTTTGTATTACTTTAGTTTTCAAACATTGAGCTTATGAATATAAACAATATGACCTAAAATACTAAAGAAAGATAAAAAATATCGGACAGGGAAAGCAGATTCAAGGACGACAGTCAACCACAAAACACAAAAGCAATCACGCAAACAGACTAACGAGATCATCACAAACACAAACGGGTTGACAATAGAGCTACCGCCTTGGAATGGTCAGTGAAAAGCCACTGAGGGTTAAAACCGGTTCTAGATGAAAATTCAAAAAATATTTGTTAGTTTGTATGGTGTTTTACGTCATTTTCAACACATGTAAGGTTATATATGACGGTCGATATTTTGTGGTGGAGGCAGACCACCCACTTTTCCTGGGTAGAACCAGTACTGTACACCTCCCGCCATCCGTAAGAATCGACACTTCCTCACTTACAAGTCGAGCTCCCTGTGGATTCGAACCCGCAGCGGTGAGAGGCGAAGGTTTACAACGCAACGTCGTTAACCATTCGGCCACGGATACGCTATTTATAATGAAAATACTGCAGTGTTTATACGACATAATAATGTATTATTACATAATTGTCTCTGATTTATATAGGAAATACTGGGAATAGAAAAGCTATATCTACTCGTTTGCTCTACTGGGAAATATCTCCCAGTGGGAGATATTTCCCAGTACGGAACATTGCTCGGCCTTTTCCGTCAGTGTTCGGAAATGCCAAATGACGTTCCGATTGTTTTACGGACGTCTTCGTCAGATTCCGTCACTAGGAAATAACGATTACGGAAATTAACGAAGAGTTCCGGTTCCACTTGTTTTGTTTGTATGACGTAACGTCGTCTTGGATGATATAACGTCGTCTTTGCGTTCTCGTGCAAACTGGTGTAAAAAGGCGTGAATCATTAGAAATATTAATAAAATATCATTTTAAATTATGTAATATATAGTTTAATAACCAGTGTTTATGAGATACTGAAAATATCTCCCTCGTTAGAGAAATGGCCCCGATATAAGAACTCGTGCTCCGCACTCGTTCTTATATCGGGGCCATTTCTCTACCTCGGGAGATATTTCCCGTATCTCAAAAACACTGGTTATTAAACTCTATTTATTATGGCATTTTACGGCAAAACAAATCATACTACTGGTGTTGCTTAACTAATCTGACTGGTTTTGAACTTACCAGAGCATTATGAGTGAGTGAGTGTTGGATTTAACGCCGTTTATAAGCAGTGTTTCAGCTATGTACGGTTTCAGTTAACCTAACCATGTTTTCCTGGGTTGAACAAGTACTGACAAACAGATTCTTCTCTATTAACTGACAACTTCCCCACATGTATCAACGTTGGGAGACGAATGACTTTGGACATATTGCCTTTGGTCAAACCGTCACGAAGAATGTGGCCGAGCTTGGGATCGAACTCACGACCGCCGGATTCGTCGTCAGACGGTTTACTGACTGAGCTAACGTCAGAGGTTTATGACAAGGTTTGGTAAAGATCAAATTAACAACAGGTCTAAGAGGCTGTGTATGAATATATTGGCTTGAAGACGGAAATAAATGAATAAAGGTCCAAGGTCAATAATTATGTTATTGGGTCCTAAATATCAAGTAAGCAAAGATGCAGCATTATTCTTTCTAAATCAAGCAAAACAATGCTGTTGTTTGGTGTCAGATCGGTGAAAATCAGCCCATTGAACACAATGCAATATAGGCTATATCTGGAGATCAGTCACAAGTTCCACAACATTCGTTCGCTTAAATACACTTTAATTCTGTGTATTAAACACATTTGGCTAGCAAACGGTCCCATGTCTGGAATAAAACACCGAATCAGTTTTTCAACATTTCGCGTCATTCATTCACACTATGCATATTTTGAAATAAACATCTGTCAAAACCACATTCTTACCTAACTTCTGTGCTCATACTCTCCAAAGAAATAATCCTGACAAACACAGTAAAACACGTATTATTCATGACAACAGACATACTAATTTAACCTCAGGTTAGATTTAATAATTTAATAAAAACTAATCTTGAGAAAAACACATGCAAACTAGAAAATTTGGATTTTTCCAAGGAACTATTTTAGCACCCTACGACCCGGAAGTAATTCCTGACTAGAGTAGATGATTTTCCAATCTCATTAAAATCAGACCTTTTATCACACTACGATACTCTACACTCATAAGGATCTGACAACACTGCACTGGAGATCAGGTCCGATTGACCTTACAATTAGCCAGTCAGATCTCAGCCTACAAAATTGCTCGGTATAGACTGGTTCACTGCGCATGTTGCGTTTCAGTCAAACGCTGTGAAGCAGTCTACGTTCGGTAGTGAAAGCTTACAAGACACAAAATAATTGGGTTGACAATTTCAGCCATTATTGAATATTTATTGACCACCACCCCCCCCCCCCCCCCCCCCCCCCCCACCCCCACGAAAAAACAAGGTTGTTTGACGGAATTCAATAGTGGTACAAAAAATGTACCACTTCCTAGGGTTCAACCACACTAAAATTACACTCGCAGAACGTCGCAATAATCGACCTCGCTATCAACTGAGCTAAGCAGGCCAAACATGCAACGACACACTATTTAGGAAAGTAATGTCGTTATAGTCTCGGTAGAATATATTTTTTCAAAACACATTTGCGCGTCCATGATTTTCTTCGTTGAAACATGCTATTTGGTGCATTTCTTTGAATGTATCATACAACACACAGCATTAACACACGGCGACTTTATCTTTTTTCGGATATAGGGCCTTTCTGTTTTAAGTGGATTTTTGTTTGTTCAGTTCACTCGAACATCATCTGAAGTGCATATGAAAGGCGCGATTTCATTTCTTGAAATTAGTTGATCTTCTCATGCATATTGATTAGATGAAATAACGATCTGATGTAACCTCCAAGGCAGTGTTGTCAGTTCCTATAGCGGAGAGTATCAAAGCGTAATTAGGATATAATTTTAAAGAGATTGATGATTTTCAAACTTGTGCAAGATTTGCAAATTTGAGCTCTACCAAACTTGGTCAAAGGATTAATTCTGAACAATTAAATGCTAAACAGAAGTCATAAGCTCGGTTGGCCAATGGTCAGTAGATATAAAAATAATTGACAAAGAAAAGGAATGCTGACAGAGTGAGTGTTGGATTTAACGAAGTCTATCAACAGTATTTCAGTTATGTAGGACTTTCAGTTAACCTAACCATGCTTTCTTGGGTTGAAGCAGTACTAAACACAGGTTATTTGCAAGTAACTAACAACTTCTCCGCATGCATTAGTGGCGGGAGACGAATGACTTTGGACATACTGTCTTCGGTAAAATAATATATAGGTAATCAAGATTTAAAGTTGAAAAGGAGACTGTTCTGAAATTAGATAATACTATTTGCATGCAATGATTGAGATTTACATTGGAAATTTGCTGTTTATCATTATGTATTTACATTCACAATTTTGTCTCTGATTGATGTCCTCATCTTAGAAGGACTCTTCTTGGCAACAGAGATGTCAACAACATTGGGTGCATTATGGCGGATCACCTGTATGGCCTCCTGGAGCAATTCTTCTGGTACCTGTGGAGGAGTTGATGAGAACACTCTTGTCTGCTGGATGATTATGATTTCGCCATCTTTGTTATATTTCACATTGTACAGGACCAGGCCTGTGTTGTCCTTAAAATGTCCAAACTTGCTGGCATTTACACTGTCCCGTTTTATCGTTTTATTGGGTTGAAGTAGGATACGTGTGAGGTTTGGTGCACCCTAGAACCTGGTTTAAACCAATTTTAGCCACTGACCGTTCCAAGGCTGTAGCCCTATTGTCAACCATTTTATGTTTGTGATGACCTTTTTTGCCTTTTATTCATCTTTAAAATGTTTCTTTGTTTCTGTGTGTGTTGGTGGTTGACTGTCGTCCTTGAATGCTGCTTTTCCTGTTCGATTTTAATATCTATATTGTTGATAAAAATGAAAATAATTCCAGTATTCCTCATTTATATACTCAAAGAGATCCTGTGGAACGAAATAATAATTCAATTTTTCAAACATGTTGCAATAGTAAGAAAATCATTGTCAGTGCCATTGATACTATTTCTGGAAATAGAGCTACCGCCTTGGAACGGTTAATGGCAAAAAAGGCCGCTGGGGATTTAAACCAGGTACTAGGGATCTAAGTCGTCCCTTCAAAAGTTGTATGTCCTCTGGTAAATAACACCCTTCTCGCAGTCTATTTAGAAGTTCTACAAAACTTTGATACTGTTTTTGTCTCATGATTTGATTAAGTTCAAATATTGAGAAATATTTCTCCATAAACTTGTTCCCAAAATCTCTCGACCCTGAATGATATTAGAAGACGACAAAATCCACTTGTCCATAACTGGTTTCAATTGATATAAATCACCAAAAGCAATTACAGAAACACAACCGAAAGGTTTTGTTGTCCCCATAATCTAGTAGGTCGAAGATGAATGCAATTAAGCATCCTCTGACCAACCATAGAAATTTCATCAATAAATATGATTTTTAAACATTTAAATTTCGATTGGAATGAACTAAGTTGTTACATATCTTAAGGTTTGAAAATAAATCCTTGTTCTGCATGGATGTTGAATGAATTGTTACAATCCAACATTATATGCAGCTTTTCCAGTAGGAGCACAAATCAAAATGTTCACATTGTCTAGGTTTTCACCTACTGGACATAAATAATATTTACTTAAAGCTTGAAATAAAGCTTTCAGCATCACACTTTTCCCGACCCCTGCTCCACCTGTCAAGAAATTATATATAGGTTCAGATCTTGTTTTATGCCATATGAAGACATGATAAAAAAATTCTTTCTGCCTCTTATTCAATGTCTGTACCAATTTCCTGCAATCATCACCGCACAATGTTCCTTGGACTTGTTCATATTCACTTACTTGGTTTCATCCAATTCCAATATCTAAAGCAAGATCTGTCAGGTCTGCCAGGATTAAAACACTTGTAGATCACAGATTCTTTAGACCCTTCTAATTCACTCAATTAATTCTGTTGCTGTGTTTCCGGAATAATTATGTCATTACTATCGGGTGTAAAATGAAGCAAATCTGCATTTAGATCAGCTATTTCATACTAAGATATACGATGGTACGGAAGCTTGTTTCTGTCAATAGTAGATTTTAATGCATTGTATGTTTCTTCCAAGGAGGCATAGGCACCCATTTATTTAGATTCATTACGCCATGGAAGGTACAACATAATTACATCTCGAAAATGATTCTCTCTGTCACTATCAGTGTTGTATCCAACAGAATACAATATTGGTTCTATGGCCATTTTTCTAATAACTGAGCCATCGTAAACATGGTGTATTATTTTAGAGTGAGACGCATCAACATCGTTACTATGATCTACGTGTAATTTTGAACTGTTGATATTGTTGTTGTCTCCATGTATCATTGGATCATCAAGTGTATCAATTTCATAATCCACCTCTGGCAAATCGTCTTTGTCATGTACTGTTCCATTGAAACTGGCAAGCGCTGATGCCCCTTAATACTGTTGTCTACTTCAACTGATGTTGAATTTTGTGGCATTTTTTTCATATCAGAAACAGGTTTAATTAAAGTAACTCTGTTATCAGACGGAATTACAAACATAACTTGACGTGACGCTCTTTTCAATGGCATTTGTAAAACCAAGTACACCGCTTCTCGTGCACCTATTTTTACATGTGACAAAAAGACGTTGCCTACGCTTCTTACTTGTTGTCTAATATCAACTGCAGATCCTTTTGACCTTTTGAAATGCATGAGACTATGTATGCAGCTCATGCAAATGGATCAAGTATATACTGTATATCTAAGTTTGCTTCCCAACATTTCAACAATGTTTGGTTATAATTGTTGATGCGAATTTCAGAAAGACCACGTTTAATAAATAATTGTAATCTTCCTGGATTTATGTTTGACCTTAATGCCATGATAATTATTATATTCATCGTGCGAAATGCCAATGCTACCAAGGAAAGAAATAAAGGTCATTTCACTTTGTGTTAATTTCATTTGTTCAAGTTCATTCATAATCGTGAGATAGTTCATAGTTCTTTCAGCTCTGACACGGCCATCGAAGTTTTGTTCAAGACCAATCAGAATCATCGGTTTCTCCATTGGAGGTATAGGGAACCCAAATCTACAAACAGACTTACCCTTCTTTCTACATATATTTCTTGGTAAAAACACTTGTACCC
Organism: Cyrtodaria siliqua; assembly: GCA_037043455.1. Taxonomy (NCBI): domain Eukaryota; kingdom Metazoa; phylum Mollusca; class Bivalvia; order Adapedonta; family Hiatellidae; genus Cyrtodaria; species Cyrtodaria siliqua. The sequence continues at coordinate 143,171 of JAWPHD010002293.1, forward strand.
TGTGATCAAAATATCTGGCACATGTAACTGGATCTGATTATAATTAGATCACACTTTTCATGCCATGAAAGATTCAATATATCATTGTCACTGTACTGTTTATCATAAACAATATTACCCAGCATACGCAACGAAGAATGCCACTTAGTCTCTGCAGCCGAGAACGAACAAAACCAAATAGGAATACCCAACTGTCTGATCATAACAAATATATCCTTCTTCGCTTGTTCCCAATATGGAGGAGATCCACGCAACACCCTCTGACCTTCATCGTGTTTTAATATCTTGTCAACATTGTTCTAATTCAGAATGTCACTGTGGATTTCTTGCCATTAAGCTTACATTTGCGAATTGCTAATGAAACCTTATCGGCTCAAAAGATGTTGCCAAGCGAAGTGAAATTGTACAACAATCATTTTTCCCTTGCTTTCAGAACAGTGTATGAATAACTCCTCAGTGCTTTCAAATCAGTGGTTTACCCTTAATACCATGTAAATATGAATATATGTCATAACTCAGGCTCGAAAAAATGTCAAACTCCTGATTATAAAACTGCATTTGAATACACACTATGTACGCTGTGTTTGTTTAACCGACGCGGTTGCTTCTACTTATCAATATCTGATATATCGAGGCATTGTTCATGCCATCTTCAGTTCTATTCTTCAAATCCTGATTTCTAAATATTTGTCATAAAAATGTTCAAACTCCTAACTCTCCTGATTCATAAAAATGTTATGCCAATCTCTTGATTCACAAATGTATATCAAACTCCTGGTTCACAATATCAAATCCTGATTATTCAGTTCATTCACAATACGTATATCAAACTACTAGTTCACAATGTCAATCTCCTGATTATTCAATTCAAACCCTTGTAAAGCATCTATATTGTTATATCAAACTTTTGATTGTGAAATGGGTATCTCAAACTCCTGATTGATTTCAAAATTGACACAGTTAAAAACACCTATCAAACTCTTGAATAGGTTATCTAAAAATTGGTTATCAGATAGGCATAAAAACAGTATCACTTTATTATATCTATGAGAATAAATCTACTGCACAAATTCGTCAAACAATCTTATTCAAACTCCTGATAAGTAGGTCACTTTCTTTTTAATGTTTAAGATGGTTAAAATGTAGGCCTAACCGGCACACTACAATGGCGGAATGATGATGGGGCTGGCAGTGAAGAATGGTTTCACACAAGAAACTGTCACAAACTGGTTACCACAGTAGATTTAAATAATAATGTGAGTAACTAAAATCCGAAAAGACAACTCAATACCTGTAATAATGTACTCACAGCATAGAGTGAAGCTTTCACTGTTTCAGTTTATTTCTGTGATCAACTCGAAGACGATATTTTCTGGCACGCTGTGGAACCCGCTCTATGACCCGAATGTTGATTTCAATTTCCTCCGCGACATATTCCTCCACGACTTTTACAGAGGTTAAAATGCGTACTGCAGTTTAGAACATTAGCTTCAATCATGTAGTCATGTGTTTTAATATAATTAACATTTGTATAATGTTATTTACATGTCATATTATATGACCCATAATGGGTTAAATCAACATATTATTTGGCTATTCTATCGACGCTCAACTGTTCTTGCTTGCATATTAATTAACCCACGAAATACTATTCGTTTTCATTGGCTGACCGACTTTACCCAACGAGCTACTTTATTGATAACGTCAAGTAGTACGTCGTGTCGTTCGACCAATGAAAACCAACATAATTTCGCGGGCTAATAATTGTGCATGTGGGAACCATAATATTGTTTGGCAGGTATGCATCGACAGCTTGAGACATAGGCGCCATTTTTAGTATCTGCGGAACTGCATACATTGATTATGTATAGACCTTAAACTATATGATTTGTTTAAATTCTTTTGGTAGTAGAAATGAAATTATTTTCATCAATTTACGTATTTATTTGTAATAGATGCTATACTAGGCAATACTATTTCTCAAAGTACTAGGCATAATAATTACCACAATTACGAACATTTAGTTCCCAATTTGACGGTAAAGCTCATAATCTAGGTCACATGTAGGCCAGGCATTAGCTGTACAATTGACCGACATGTTTAACTTATTAGTTTAGAAATTCGGCGGAAGATGTGTTAACTGATTGCTTATTTTTCGTCAATTATTGTACTTTTCAAATTAATGGTTCTGAATGAATGGATAATTTTCGAGTTCTGTTGCACTATCGAATGAAATGAATTAATATTAATGAGATGTTCGACATAACTACGCTATTGAAACTTTCCATTCATAAAATGATTATGCGTGTATTAATGCGCATACTATTTCAGTACATTTACAAAAAGACATGTATATACTGTATACAATGACAATTATTCACAATCAGTAGTTTTATTATTTGGTATACATAACGTTCATGTCAGTCACCTTTTTAATTAATTAATTTATACTTGAGGAAGTTAAAAGAACTACATTATCGAAGTGCATAGAGTTCTTCGTCCAAACATTCCAGCTTCAGAAATTGCACTATTAATGTGCATAGTATTTCAGTACAAAAAAGACAGGTATATACTGTAGACAATGACAATTATTCGCAATCAGTAGTTATAGTATTTGGTATACATAACATTCATGTATGCTGATCTTTGCGTAAAGCTCCTCGTCCAAAAACTCCAACTTCAGAAATTACAGTATATAGGACTCCAATGAGTCATCCATACTGACGAATGGTGACTCAAAAACGCAACTTGGGATTTCCGCAATATATTATATATACTGTACACTTAATTCCACATATTATTCCAAAAAAATCCCAAACGGTTTTGTAAAATAAAAATGCAGTTAGAGAAAGGACACAACTATGATGTTGTAGACCTTTTAATCACAGTACACCTTGCAACAAGAAATTCATAAATTTTGAAAAACCTCTTTAAAAATTGAGCCATTTAACGTAAAGAGTTTGCAAAATGTTGTATTCTAAATGTGCTCACTTGCTTGAGCCAAACGCGTACTCTATCAATAATGAATCTTTGAAGGAATATTATTTGCAGTGTTCTGGTGTTGTTTTAGTATTTTTCGCGATAGGAAAGGTCTTACGTAGCCATGTACCATTCGATTAACAGCAGCATATTGTACACTATATAGCGGACATTCCCGAGTTTGTTTTTCGTCTCAGTATATAATTATATATTTATCCCACTTGTAGGGTATAAAACAAGGGATAATACTGATCTACATCGACGCACATGACAGTTAATTGTATTATATTAAATTTGGATGGGTTTTCGCTACAAATACCCTGGTCAAGTATCATGTTGAAACTAGATACTTCTAAAATGTAATGGAATGTCAGGATCAATTCATCTGTAAGTAATGGAAAAATCGCTCGGCACGACAACACATCATTATAAAAGCTTGTATGTTCAGTAAACAAAGAAATGGACCAGAGTTGATAATGGATGTTAACTCAGTTACAGGCAGACACACAGAGAGAAAGGCCGGCACGAACGAACTCTGGCAGACAGGCAAGCGCGCAGACAGACAGACAGACAGACAGTCACACAGACAAAAATATAAACGCTATTTCAGTGTCTCGACATGATACAAATATGACAAGTATAAATGCATACACTTGACATTGGAACAGTTGTATAGGTACCTGTAAATTACCGTTATACATACAACTGCATGGGAAAATGGTGTTATTCAATTTTTTCACTGACCGTTCCAAGGCAGTAGCCCTATTGTCAACCCTTTTGTGTTTGTGATGTCTTATCTTGCCTTTTATTTATATTTATAGTCTTTTTTTGTTTCTGTGTGTGTTTGTTTCCTTGAATGCTACTTTTTCTGTTCAATTTTATATCTATTTCTACTACCAATTCAGTGTTTGTATGAAGCCAACATATTTGTATTTAGTACAGCTTACATTTTATTTATTTTTTCTTCATAAAACTAGTTAAAACTATTATACACTGTTATACCCTGGATACTATTCAATATAACAATGTTATTTAAAACAAATAACATCGCTCGGGTTTCAAGTTTTATACCCGATCTAATCGGTCATGTAGCATTTTAGCAGTAAATACGTAAACTTTGCATGCTTTTTCAATGATATTTTAGCGTTGAGGAAGAACATATTTTGTATTTGGGGGTGGGGGGAGGGTGGTGGGTGGGTGTGTGTGGGGCGTGGGGGGGGGGGACGGGGTGAAGATAATTTATATAGGTAAGTTAGCCATACAATTTCATGAGCTAAGTATGATATTCAAATTTTCTTCAGATTATGAGGCCCACCCAAGAAAGCATTTTTGACCAGTACATATAATAACACATTAAAGAATTTTGTATATTTATTGTGTTGTGCTGTGATATTTGGTCTCAAACAATTTAGAAATACCAGATAAGTTTTGTATTTAAAAGCTAAATTACGAACATATATTTCTTCATTAAAATAAATTACAAAGTGTTGTTAAGGTATTCTTACCCTCAATATAGCAATACTATACAAATAAAAAACTAAGAGCCGGCCTCAATTTGTATACCTGAGCTGATCAGCCATAAAGCGTTCTGGCTGTAAATATTCAAGCTTCCCATGCTTTTTCATTGACCAAGTAGCGTTGGGAAATGTGTCCTTAAAGCTACACAATCCCGATAAAAGGCACACTAGAACTGTACAAATGTAACGGTCATTACGTATGTTGTTCTAAGTGATTACTGTATACGTGTGGGTTCATATATACAACATGCGCACTACCTAAATTCACTGAATATTAATGAGATAAGGCGGTACTGTATGTGACGCTTCAGGTACTTTGTGAATCGACCACTAGTCTTATAACGGGTATAAAAGCGGATTTTAGCAGACGGCATTTTACCACCGAAGTGATGAGACCAATCTCCAGTAGAAAAACCTAATAGGAAATACAAGTCATTAGAAATTGAAAAGGAAGCTAAAGATTTTCTTACTCAAACAACCTTATAAGTCCATATTTATACATAATCCAAAACAATACCTATAATTAAACGTAGCGGCCTTTTAACAAAGACCCTGTCCAACTATCGCGTTGCATCAAAGAAACTATTATATACAAATAATCCTCCATTTTTATTTGTGTGTATGTATGTGTGTGTAGTGTATATTGACACAAAACACAAGGGAGACATTGTTTTTTCGAAATTGGAATATTGGTAGAGGCTCGTAACTAATGGTAAAGATGGAGATATAGTATTTGTTATGTGAAGTTATGCATGCATGGTTTACAAATATTAGTAGATTATAAATCAACATAGTTTTAATGAATTCCTCTTAATTTATGCATGAATTTAAATTTTGAAATCGAAAATAAAATGGATAGAGAGACACAGAGACAGAGAGAGACATAGAGAGTCAAAAAGAGGTAGAAGGAAAGAGAGAAAGAGAGAGAGAGAGACACACACACACACACACACACACACAGAAAGAGAGATACAAAGAAAGAAAGAAAGCGAGAGGGAGGGAGGGAGGGAGGGAGGGACGGAGGGAAAGGAGTGAGAAAGGGGGAGAGAGTGGGAGAAGGAAGGAGTGGGGTGGAAGGCATTGAGAGAGAAAGAGTTTCTATATAGTCTTATAAACATAGGCGTAAGAGCACCCCAATGTTTCGGGGTGGGCCCCAATATTGATGTTTTCACGAAACAAAAAAAATGCAACATAAATGTATGAATTGGCAATCTGAACATTAAAATTCTGATTGATAATATTTCAAAATCAAAGAAAATATGAAAGATGTCAGCTTCCGTCTGTATGACAGGGTAAGTGTTAACTAAAAACCGAAAGTTTTAGTATAACAGTTAAGTTCAAATACTAGTAATTAACCTTTCCTAAGTTTATTGATTTGTGAAGTAATTTGAAATGAAAGCTGGCCCGTAACCAGCCCTGAAATTTAACCGAGGCATATCCCTTATGTTGGTGTCCGGTGGCATTAACCTCCCTCTCCGCCCTAGATTTTTTTAATGTCCTTCAATGTGTTGCATTCCCCCCCAGGGTCCTTATATGTATATTAGTATATAGTTGTTTTTATGTAAAGTATGTACATTCCCAATATCCAACCAAGGCAAATACCTCTGTGTGCCCCAGTGTAGCTACGGACCTGGAAAAGCAATATGTTGAAAAGCAATGGTTTATATTCACGGTGGACAGACGTTACGGACACTGGCTGCTCAAAACAGCGTTACCTTGAACCTGGTTACTCTTGTAAAGGACCCAGGTGGGTCGTAAACTGTTAAAACATATTTAATATTACTTTAAACTAAGACACTTTTTAAAAATGATCGCACCCACGGAACACTAGATGCATTTGTGTGTCTGAATTCATGAAGAACGGGTTATAAAAAGAGTGTTTTAGAAGTGAAAGAACGCGCACTGTTTACACACCGACGCGTGACAGTAGTCTAGTTCTATGAAAAGTGTTTATTTCAAAAATGGTGACTGCTATTGGCATATGCTATGTCTGGAATTATGTATGTTCATCCATAACATCCATTGGACGTATTTTATACATAATAATATCTACCGATTGCCAGAAGCGTTAAGTTGTTTGTGCATTGCAAAGTAACGGATCCTGTTTGCTCATGGCACCGGATCCTGTTTGCTTCTGACACAGGATCCTAGTCGGTAGTTGCAAACATACATCTTGAAAAAAACGACTAGATACGTCCCCCTGTTCGAACTATCTCGGTTTGATATCAGCGGTGGAAGATAAAGCTGCGCCATTTTCAATTGTGTGGGGTTTGTGCGGGAGTCAACTTACGGAAACCCTCCAAACATTGGCGAGGAACTCGTACACTTCAAGGGGGCTGGCGTGGTCTACTTGATAGCACGCTGCATTTGACCCGGATGAAGCCTTATCGCCGCAAGTCAATTTCTTCTGTGTATTATTGAGTAAAACATGTTTCTTCTCGTCCGTCCGATTGGTATGTACACCAGTTCTGTGTTTCGGAGTCTATCCTTGGAACAATTTGCTAACTTGATAAACAGTTAAACAACATTCAGCTAAATGTCATGTGATAACCTTTTCAAATCATAGGATGACTCCGATGAGGGTGCTCCCCTTGAAATCCGCTAGTGCTTTAAAAGTGGCAACATTCTCAATAAAATTTTCTCTAGAATAATATGTATAAAATAATGAAAACTTGCGGATTCAAAGTTTACCATTGGTAAATGCCTCTTTAATACTTGTAATTGACATTTTCAGTAAGTATTCGGAGATTATAACGAAAAGCTAAGCTTTTCTATAGGAGGTGTTCAATGTATTACTTTATACAATTATATTTATTTGTGAATAAATGTACATTAAGAGTTATTTTAAACAAACTATCTAAATAAAAAAACGTTTTCTTATTTGTTGCGTACAACAACGGTGGCCTCTCTATACGACATGTCAGCCTACATTATACTTACACTCATGTATATAGTCTACGTCATTAGTTGTTCATATTACTGCATTTGTATTACTTGTAATATTTGATTTTTTATTCATTGATGTATTTTGTTTTTAAGTATCATTTATGATCAAACAATTGCTACCTGTTAGGGGCTTAACTAGGGCGTTGCTAGTGTGGTCCCGCGGTTTTATTCCCAGATACGCTGTGGTTCGTTTATTCTCACTATTTTATATCTTATTTGACGCTGACATGTTGATGATATAGTCTGAATTCATATATCCCCTCGCCCCTACTTTTTCGTGTTTTTTGTTGTTGTTTTTTATGTATTGTGTTGTTTTTTTAATTTGCGGATTTTTGCAGACAGTTTGTACACAGCTGCGTGCTCTAAGATAATGCCTTTTGAATAAAGCTTTTTTTTTAAATATTGAATGTTTAACGGCTCATCAACACAGTATAGGTTATTTAGAGCCGCCCCAGAGAGAGGGGAAGGATACATAGGAATACGGGAACCGTACCCTACTCTTATTATCGAATTATTTAACGTGCTCGGAGGATAGACCGATACACGAGACCGCCCGGTTTACGTCCCCATTTGACGGACGAGGATAAGGGAAAGTATCTTGCCTAAGAACACACCGACGGAACTCAGTGGCACCACGGAGGATTAAACCCGGGGCCTCCGGTTACACATATAAAAACTGGTTGAGGTCATTGTCGTGTAAAACGGCGACAGAAACCGTCATGCAGCGCGCTGCGGGGAAAGTAAGTTTGGTTAATGTGTATTGCGGACCCATAGTTTATTTTAGGGTACTGTCGACGGAAGACAGGTCGTGAACAGAGAATTATCTCAAGGCGCAAATGTATATACACGAACGTAGGTCCGGAGTACATTTGTTTAGCATTGTACCTTGTTCAACATAGACGCATTTAGCCAAACTCACCACCAGATTCTATCACTATAACAAGATCACATCCTCTACATTCAATATTGGGCTGTTCTTTTTTTATTTTCCATCATGACAGCATGAATGATTTTAGTACCGGTGGTCCACAGTGGTGAGGCACTGTTTCAAGTTCTCCTCTGCTGTCGTGGGTACGAATCCAGCTCGTTCCAAGATTTCATGAGGCATGCAGTACTTGCCCTATTTATGAAAATGTGGATGGTCTGCCTCCCCAACGAAAAACTCGACCATCATATATAACATAAAATGTGCTGAAGATGACTTAAAACACCATGCAACCAACAGATTTTGTTTTTTTATTGGTTGTTTTGGTGGAGCCAAAGTCCCGATCGTCGTTTTCTCTTTAATCTGAAGGTATATAGAAAACAATCTATCAACCAGGATCCGGTGCCAAAGATACAGATTGTGTACGTCGCCAGAATCTCAAGCATTTTTTACAAAGCAACCAGGGTCCGGTGCTCTGAAATTTAGACATGATGTAAATATTTGCAGATGTTTAGACTAAACAGTTATCTTTATTGAACAACAGCAGCTGCAAACCAGTTTGGGAACACATTAAATCAGTCAGAGAGAACATAAAATTATGGAAGTTTGGCTTTGTAAAGTCATCAACTTTGTATCGACCGGTTAAAAGTAAACTTGTCAGGAATTATTCTGCATTTGTTGTACATAAAGAACATGTATTTCGAAGGATATGATATTCAAAAGTTCCGTCGCATAAAGTTTTTCTCTTATACATACGATACTGTATATGTTCGAACTTTTTGACACAAGTGTCCATTTTCCCTCTGTTTTTTACCAACCAGGGTCCGTTACAAGTGCAACCAGAATCAACGTAACGCAGTTTTGAGCAACCAGGGTCCGTTACGTCTGTCCACCGTGATATTAGCAATGAGTCTTCGCGATTGAGCATATATATGTAAAGTAACTTAATTAATACGAATTTGTTAATCGGCCTCCGTAGCGCAGTAGGTTAACGCGCTGTCTCAGTATGCGTTCAAGGTTGCGGACGGGTTTCTAGCCCGGGCCTTAGTACTTTTTAAAACATTTTTTTTTATGAATTTTACTTTTTATGAAGAAGTAATATTCAAATGCCTTTCACATTCGTCAGATTTAAATATTAACAAACATTTATATAATAGCACGGATACAAACACGGTTTTACGCACGCACCCACAAAAGCTCGCACGCAAGAACGATCCTTTTATTTTGTGTAAATTGTGACTCTTATTATTTTCCCAAGAAGCTCCGGAATTGAAAAATGTAACTGAATGATAGACGGATGGGTGACCTTCATGTGTATATCCCTTCATCATATCCTGAAAACTACGATTTGCGAGAAATAATATTGCTGGTCTTTTTCCAACAAAAGAAAATTCCAAATACATTGTATATAACTTAATTTCAACAGTCTCATTGTAAACAATAATTTCTCCCTATCCGGAGTCAACACTTGAGCATGTATTTCACGTTACACGCTATTGGCTACCGATACACGCTCTCTGTATATGTATACATGTATAATATGTGTGTGATTTTGGATTATTTCAAGGATATTTTAGGAAATAAGTATATACAATATATGGAACATATGTGGAATACGCGGGTAAGTGTTTATCATTCTCTACATAGTTATGTATTATACGTTATGCCTTACGCATTTTACTTGTTCCCTTTCGTTCAACATTACAAACATGTATATAGTTACATTGCACGCCATTAAATATCCTAATCGAGTTGAATAGTCTGTAGTTATCGGATATCTGAGCGAATTGCTATATAAACGTTTAGGCTTATATACCCGTAATCGCTGGGTGGTACAATTTCAAAGTTACCGAAGCGTTTATCACGCCTATTATGCAAATGCCTCGATATACGCTATGACAATATACTAGCCTAAACAATGTAGACAACACAACCAGCAAAGAACTTCATCTATAGGCGTTCTTATGTTTAAAACAACTTGAAATTGTATTATTTTATCGGGATTGTGTAGCTTTAAAGATATTATAGCTCTATATAAGGCTAGTAAGCTTGTACCTAAAGCAAATGGAAACGATTTAACCCTTGGTTCCCTACCAACTTCAAGCTAGTGAAACATGGATGCGAACCCGTATATAAGGTGGTTTTATAGCGAACATATTTCATTTCATTACCTGCGATTGACAAAGTAACATCAAAAATTCACACCCATTCACTGGAAATTGTTTGTGGCTTTCTAGGCTATTATTTTTTTTTTTTTGTATTTATATATACACGAGCATCTTTGCGTTTTACTTATATTGCTATTAATGCTGCCTTGTTGGTTAGAGAATAGTTCATGGCTGGGATTTCTTTATTTACACTGTCCCGTTTTATTGGGATCACAGTAGAGTAATGTGAGGTTTTGTGCACCCTAGAACCTGGTTTAAACCTTTAAACCCCAGCGGCCTTTTAGCCAAGATCGTTCCATGTCGGTAGCCTTATTGTCAACCCTGTGTGTTTGTGATGTCTTATTTTGCCTTTTATTCATTTTTATATATAGTTGTTCTTTGTTTCTGTGCGTGCTTGTGGTTGACAGTCATCCATGAATGCTAGTTTCCCTGTTCGATTTTTATGTCTATATTTATAGCCTATGCGAGTTTTGAACCCATATCTTTCGGATTGTCAATCTCTACGCTCGCGCTTATCCAATCAATTGATCATTAGCGTTTTTTTGTCGACATACTGTTAGTATTGTAGACGTTATACTTTGGTCAGATTGTGTGTATGATTCAATGCGTTTCTAACTGCATACGTACACCAAGGACCATTGATATTAAAACTCCCTAGGAAATATAGATTACAAATTCCATCATTAGAATAGTAACGTTGAAAATATACTGTGTATGTTTTAAATAACATTGAGAAATAACCCAACGTCCATGACAATATATAGTTAAAATGAAAAGTAGTATATCGGTTGTCTCTTTGGCCTGATGGATGTATATACGCATTGTCAATCAGGAGATCTCGTGTTAAGCGAACTATATTTAGAGATGTTTTTGCGAAACGAACTACGAATTAAAAATGATATCCTGGTAGAGGTTTCTCTCCTTATGTGAAGGTTTAAGGCCATGCTACACAAGCTTGATTTTGGTAGTAAACCCAGCGTAAAACCTCTCCATTTGCTTTGGGAGACCACTAGTTTTATATAAACCTACAGTACCTTTAAGATAAAATAATTAATTTATATTTAGAACAAATATGTCATTGTATTTTAAATGAAACATAGAGGATATACGTGAAACAAGAATATAAAGTGTTTGCCTTTTTCAATTTACTGAAACATTTGGATTTAAAAACAAAATATAATATTAATATATGATATTGTATTAGCGTATAACGTGGGTGGCAGTTTTTACGTAGTGTTTTTTTTACACTGTGTCTATCTACTACCATGATACAATACATTACTTACGATCGCTCCCTTGGGTAAATGGTGGTTGTATAAGTAACGAGTTTTTTTTTATAATCATAGCAAAAGGCATTTACTTCGAAGCAAACGCAATAGGCTAAATGAGATGGAAAATGTTCTAAGTAAATACAATAGTTTTCTATTCAAATAAATCTGTTTCTGGAGTAGAACTGTGATTATTTGCAAGACAAATTAATCTTTAGAAACACAAATCAAATACACTGGAAACCAACGTACGGAAATCTATTTCATTTAACAAAAAAGCAGTAATTGACACAATTTGCGATGCATTTTTCAAAGTTAGAGAAATCTTCTAGATTGACGTGCAATGGCGAATGAGGGACACTATCAAAATAATAAATTATAACTATGTTTAAATAAAGTCGTTTACAGAGCTCTGATTTGTTACATTTATAAATCACCCCTTGTAACATGAAAGTGTTCTACAGCCTTTGATATTTGTCAAACCTTTCTGTTTGCAGATAAACAATGAATTATTCATGCTAATGATACATATGTTAGCGATTGTTCACATTGCGAACACGAATGAATAGGTGAAGGTATCAATAGAAGAAACAGTAAGACGGCCTACAGCAGACTAGATGGCTTAAAGGGGACATTTGGGCGTCACGGCTGTGCATGCGCGAGCTCATTTGCATATAAATGGATGACATCATGCTCTAGAAATAAAAACACACGTGGTATAAGGTAGGTCACGTATGCGCGGACTCATTTGCCTATAAATGAATATATTGTGGTAGAGGGGATTTGTGAAACGAACAAAGGGTATTGCATCAGTATCCTTAATCCTTTAGCGTTCCCACGCGATAGAATGAGTGTCATAGGTTAAACTCTCTATTTAATCGACACTATTGAGAGACAGAATGTCTGAGTTTTTTTGTATAAAACCAAAGAGGAGATTAGTGACATAAACTTAATCCACAAAGTGTAACAGGATATGACTTTTGTACGAAAACTCGCAAAAGGGATTAGTGTTAGGATGCTCGAACAGAAGGTATTGACACGTTGAATTGACATACAACCGAAATAGAGAACGTAAATAATGAAACATTGAACACCAGATTTACATGATAGGACTGAACTGCAGACGCATCATTTTAATTATATATTGGCAGTTAATTCACAAGTGTCATACATGTATAAAAAGTATTTCCAATGACCACTGTGTAGATGAATCCACGGAGTGATTTTATACTGACTTGATAAAACTTGCATATCCAATATCAACATTATCGAAATTGTAAAATGCAAGCACATGTTTGAAAACGAGTCTGAGCAACATCGAAATTTTAACATGTTAGTACATGTATTTAAAGAAGACTTGATTTGAACAGGGATTAAAAGGTCTTGTTTTCTCAATAAATTATATTGAATTATATAACTCGCTAAAAAAATAAAATGTAAAGCCCTGATAGTCAAAAGTTAATCGTTACCAAGTTGATATAATCCTTAAAATAAATAAACGATCAGTTGTTTATAGAAATGGTTTGAGTCTTGTTTCAATACATGTACTAACATGTTACAGTTTCGATGTTGTTCAGACTCGTTTTCAAACAAGTACTTGCATTTTACAATTTCAATGTTGTTGTTGTTGTTGTTAGTTGTTGTTGTTGGTGGTGTCGTTGTTGTTGGTATTGTTGTTTTAGTTGATGGAATAGTTGGTTATGGTTTCGTTGTTGTTGGTATTGTTGTTGGTGTAATTTTTGTTGTTGCTGATCTTGTTGTTGTTGTTGCTGTTGCTGTGGTTGGGTTTGGTGATGAGATTGGATATGCGAGTTTTGTTAAGCCAGTACAAAATCACTCCGTGGATTCAACTACACAATGGTCATTGGGAAGACTTGTAATACAAGGTTAACACTTGTGAATTAACTGCCAATAAATAATGAAAATTATGAACGTGTGCAATCGAGTCCTAACCTGTCAAATCTTTTGTTCGAGCATCCTGGCACTAATCTCTTTTGTTGATTTTCATACAAAAGACATATCCTGTCACACACTGTTGATTAAGTCTAAATGTCAAAACCCTTTGTTCGAAAATCCTATCTCTAATACCCTCTGACGTTTTTATATAAAAAGGAACTCAGACAAACTGTCTCTATAATGTCCAAAGATTTATATAAGTCTAAAATGTAAATACCTTTTGTTCGAACATCCTGTCACTAATCGCCTCTACGAGTTTTATACAAAAAGAAACTCAGACAATCTGTCTCTCAATTGTGTCGATTGAATAGAGGGATTAACCTATGACACTGATCCTATCACGTGGGTACGCTAAAGGATTAAGGAGACTGATGTAATACCCTTTATTCGTGTCACTGACCCCCTCTACTACAATACATTAATTCTTATACGAATGAGACCGCGCATATGCGACCTATTTTATACCACATGTGCTTCTATTTTTAGAGCATGATGTCATCCATTCATATGCAAATGAGCTCCCCAAGCGTCTCATTTTCTACTAATATCTAAATATAATACTAACCATACTTTGTATTAATCCGTTTCATATTGGCCATACATTATGAATGCATATGCATATCAGCAGAACACGTTTACTGACTCCGAGGATGAATGCATGTAAACCTGCATCGGAAGAAAGCGATTGCTGACTCGGAAAATGAGTATATGTGTACAACCATCTGGAGAAAGCCATAGCATTTGCAAATTAACATGAACATAAACGCTGTTAAATCAATGGACGAGAAATCATTATGTCTCAAAAAAATATACAGTAAGAATAGAGTAAGTTTAGTTTGCAATTACGTTAATTCGGATTTTCAGTTGTTTATAATTGCATACCAGAACGTTCCTTGCTGGTGAAATAGTGTTACACTCTTTCCTGAATTAAAATTACAAAATAATCCCGAAGATTACCGGGGAAGCATATGAAGGGACTCATCCGAAGGTTATTTCCAATATATAAACTGAATATATATATGTTTTATTATCATTAGGCGATTTTAATCAATTGTCTTTCTAGTTGAATTGTATTTTTAATTGACGAAAACACCCAAAAATATGCACGAAGCTACACACATCTATAGTTTTACATACCAGAACGTATCACTAACATGTATCGCAGGATTCGCAACTACTAGGCATAGCAGCAGTTTTCATAACACGTGTGAATGTTTTCCCAATATTCACATAAGTTCACGCTGTTTATTCGTGCCTCCTGGGCGATGTCCCTTGTCCGGTGCCATTCGAAGCATCTCGGTATCACCGAAAAATGACGGAATTGGCCGACTATGTACGATCAGTGGAATCGGAACTTTTCGTTAATTTCCGCAATCGATGAGAATAAATCAGTACTGACTAACTAGGACAATTTCAATTGACTTTGCAGTTTAATAATCATTATTGACGCTACTATTCACAGTACTCAGGACTTGCGTGAGTATCAGGAGTCATAGAATCAGACTAATACATTACGATATATATTATTTAATTATGACGTCACGCTTTTGATGCCGTGGCCTAATGGTTAGAGTTCCCGACTTCTATGCAGAAGATCCGAGTCCAAGTCCTTAATTTATTTTCTCTTTTTTTTTCTTCACTGCCAATAATAAGTAATTATAAACTATTTATTGGGCGGGTA
This sequence comes from Cyrtodaria siliqua, assembly GCA_037043455.1. Taxonomy (NCBI): domain Eukaryota; kingdom Metazoa; phylum Mollusca; class Bivalvia; order Adapedonta; family Hiatellidae; genus Cyrtodaria; species Cyrtodaria siliqua. Next base: position 158,611 of record JAWPHD010002293.1, read on the forward strand.
TAGAAACTCGGGCCGATATAATTTTATCATTAGAAACTCATACAAATAATAGTAAAATTTAAGGCAGGTGTGAAATTTATTTTTTATTTTTATCAGTTATAATCCAAAAATGCTGTCATTTTAAAGAAATTTATGATCGAAAGTCAACTGGGAAGGGAGCGGATGAGAATCTACCAATTTGATTTGTGATCTCATGTCATTTTTATTATTATTGATATTTCATCTGTGTATCTGAATTTAATCTAAAATGTTTTATATGTGAATGATTGCGTTCAAATTAAAGTTTTAATTTTAAATCCAAAACGCAGAGATATGCCAAAAAAACACACAAAAAAAACGGGTGGTGGTGATGATAGGGTTGGGGTGGTTAGAGGATAGGGGATGGGGCGCGGGCGCATCATTGATATAGGTGTATATTTGATAAAACAAAACAACAGTATATGTTGGGATAGCGTTGAGAATCTGACCATTGCACCTAAGTTCACGCACCTTCGCAACATCTCGATTGATTCTGAACTTATCTGAAAATGACAGAGTTTGTATGATTTTAATCTTATTACTCAAACTGGATAAATCCCCATTTAGGCTGTGCCTTTTTCATAATAATAATAATAATAATAAAAAAAATAATAATAACAATAATAATAATAGTAACGATAACAATCATACTAAAAAACAATAATATAATAATATTTACCCACATAATAATGATAGAACGTTCATGCTATCTCATTAAAATCATATCCTAATTACGAACAGAACAGAACATATATTGTTTTTAACTTGTACATACGTACATCGTTATATATACATTAATATATGTTCATGCATAATAAGTCAAGTGATTTTAGACAAAAGTACATTTGATTTGAGCAATATTAATGTTAAATAACTGATACATGAGAATAAAAATTCAAAAGAAATAAAATTAGTTTCTGTGGATGTGGACTTTGTTGTTAGAGATTTCCTTTTGATGGGATGTAGTTTTGTTTACACTGTCTTGTCTTTTTGGGCGCTGAAGATAGGATAATAGCGAGGATTGTGCGTATATAAAATCGATTCAAGCTAACCAGTAGGCCTTATTGCCTACTGACCGTTCCAAGTCGGTAACCCTGTCTTCACCACCCTTTCTGTTGTTTTTTTGTCTCTTTCATTGTAGTTTCAAGTCCTTGTTTGCAGTACAGTGTGGACCTACGATGCCATTGCGTTCGGACGCTGTGGTTTCTTTAGGACCCTATATATCATTTTGTTTAATTAATCAAGATTTTATTCTTTACAGTTTAAGCTGTACTAATATAGTTTGCTGACTTTATAACAATATTCTTAGCCTGTGACTGCTTTAATTCTAAGAATTTAAACATACTAGGTCTGTTATATTAATAATATTAATATAAATTGTCCGGATTCTTGTGTAACAAGACAAATCAAAATAAAATCGTATTCATCTTGCAAATCAATACTGTGACAGCAATGACAATATCTTTCATTTCTAGGTATTCTATTACGAGCGTTTCTACGGTCTGTATTCTTAACGAAATGTGCTGATATTCTAACTGTTGTTAAATAATGATCTGAGATTACATGGTACAATATGAAGGTATGATTCAAAATTAAAACAAAATTTACAATTATTATATAATTCACGTACATCTCTTGATTCCTTATCTAAAAACCATCGTTGTATAATACAATCAACAACTATTTGTCTAAACATATTTATCAAGTATTTAGCATTAACAGAATTTGGGTCATTCCAGACATCTGTAAAACCATATTCGTTTAATTGTTTTACATGCGATGCCCAGTTTGTATACCCATGTTCACAATATTTAGTGACGATACGTAAATGCTTTTAGGTATTATGTTATCTGTTTTCAATAATTTAAATCAATATTTAAGTATTCTTACATAACGCGTTATAGATAAAGGGTATCTACCTAATTCACCATATACTCCTGATGTACAAAAACTATTTCTTACTTTTAAAAGTTGTTCACAAAATTTTAAATGTATTCTTTCGATTTGCTTTGATTTTATATATCCCCAAATTTCCGAGGTATAATAATGACCCCACAAATGAATCAAATAATTTAAGTGATATTTTTGGTTTCAAACTTATTTTTTTACAGTTTACTAAGAGAACATTTAATGCTTTCAAAGATTTTCCGATAAGTTGTTCTTGGTTCTGGGCAAACTTTCTTAATTACGCTTTGATACTCTCCACTATAGGTAGTTTAGAGTATCGTAGCGTGATAAAGGGTCTGATTTTAATGAGATTGCCGTTCATCTTTCTTAAAGATCCTTAAATATCAGACACATAGCAATTTGTTTTACCACATCATATTTAAATGGTATTTTGAATATGGCCATTTATGTTTATTTAAGTGATTGATTGTCATATGGTGCATGACTGGGATTATATTTGATTTAAATTGCAACAATTTAATGGACACTAATAATCTTACTGCAGCCTACTCTCTCCAAGAAATGTGAATTTGCAATTTCCAATGGTAATAAATCTACATAATTATAGAAACTTTAATATAAATGAAAAATCAACAATGTGCAAACGCTAATTGCTGACAAGAATTTAATAAAAACCAGACATTGGCTTTTATCTGGATTTATGGCTCTTTTGTACGCAATCTCTAATCGCTATCAAGTCAGACAAATGTTATGGAACACAACTGACATACACAGATTACAATGATCCGATTCTTTTATAGAATGTCTTTTTCGTTCAAGACTCTTGTTTAAGCTGTACGAAGACTGCTGTTAAAGCTGTGTTGTAACGCACTTGACAAAAATCCCACAATCCGACTGGTTCACGTTCAAAAATGAGCGACTAGTAAATACTAGTAGTGCATAACCCGACGCAAATCCAGTATAGTCATGTGACGTTAAATCTTCAAAAACTTGACATTATTTAGTTTTATTTGAAAGCGTTTGTGAACGTTTGTGAGCAAAATTGTAAAAAACACTGATATGCTTTAGAAGCGGGTATTGACAATTATTTTACTTTTTATCAGTCGTTTAACGGTCGCAAATCGTGCTTAACGGCTCCGTTAACGCCGCGCCATGAGACACAATTTGAGAACATTGAACGACTGTTATACCGTCGCAAATGTTTAATACAGTTTACCCTATACTTTAATTAAGCTTTGATTAGAACGTGAGCTGGAAATGAAATTGTTGTTTTCAAGTAAAATGCCTATTTCTAAGCTTGAAAGCATGCTACCTTCAGCCATTTTTTTGGATAATATTTTATCACAGAAACCAAGTTTTAAACCATACAAAACGGGTTAACATTAAGCCTCCGGTTTCATTCCATAATCAGTCTAGCAAACGTGTATTCATTTGATAAATGGAAAGAAAAATCTTCTAAAATACAGCAAGAGAAATACTTTTTGAACCACACCGCGTTTAAAACGGCTTCAAGTGACTGTATTCTCGTTAGTTGAAGATATCATTTATTTTATGAATACCGTAATATCAAACGATTTCCTCATGTTTGTATTCTTTTTAGCACAACACCATAGCAAATAAATATTTGGCCTAAAGCAAACCGAACAAGTATACGTATGTCTTACCTAAAGGCTTACATTCCTCCAAACATAAATGTTACAAACTATGGCACAATGAACATATGTAACATCAGTTCCCATGAATTAAACAAAATGACGGATCCACCACCACTAACATTCGGATCACTTTGATTAAGATCGACACAAGTTTCGTCTTAATTACTATGCATAAAAAAAAACGTGTTAAGTTTTTTCGTCGTTTTTCAATATAATTGGTAGCAACTTTGAAGTATGCCAAATTAATTTGAATTCTAGACAGGGGAGATGGTCTCACATTCCCTGCCTGGAAAGTATATTCCTTCTAGCCTAACGGCTCGGATGAATATAATTTCAAGTCAGGGAATGTGAGCCCATGCCCCCTGTCAATAATCCAAACAACTAATTTTATTACGAACCATCAAGGTAAGCTTCTCGTTAGCTCTACTGGCCATCGGCCAGCAGAGCTTGTGGGATGGTGTGTTGTCCGTCGTCCGTCGTCCGTCCGTCGTCCGTCGTCCGTCGTCTGTTAACTTTTGTCTCGTTAAGACGATAGGGCCTTCATTTTTTATCCGATCTTTACCAAACTTTAACAGATTGTTAATATCAATAAAAGCTCGGACAAGTTCGAAAACCAGCCAGATCGGACCAGTTTCAGCGGAGTTATAGCCCTTGATTTAGTTAAAAATGCTATATTTTGCCTCGTTAAGACGATAGGGCCTTCATTTTCCATCCGATCTTTACCAAACTTTATCAAATTGTTAATATCAATAAAAGCTCGGACAAGTTTGAAAACCATTTATATCGGACCAGTAACAGCGGAGTTATGGCCCTTGATTTAGTTCAAAATGCTATATTTTGCCTTGTTAAAATGATAGGGCCTTCATTTTTCATCCTATCTTTACCAAACTTAATCACATTGTTAATATCAATTTAAGCTCGGACAAGTTCGAAAACCAGCTATATCGGACTAGTAACAGCGGAGTTATGGCCCTTGATTTAGTTAAAAAGGCTATATTTTGCCTCGTTAAGACGATAGGGTCTTCATTTTTCATCCGATCTTTACCAAACGTTACCAGATTGTTAATATCAATGAAAGCTTGGATAAGTTCGAAAACCAGCCAGATCGGACAAGCAACAGCGGAGTTATGGCCCTTGATTTAGTTAAAAATGCTATATTACGATAGAGCCTTTGTTTTTCGTCCGATCTTTGCCAAACTTTACCAGATTGTTAATATAAATGAAAGCTCGGAAAAATTTGAAAATCCACCAGATTGCACCAGAACAGCGGAGTTATGACCCTTGATTTAGTTAAATATGCTATATTTTGCCTCGTTAATATGATAGGGCTTTCATTTTTCATTCGATCTTTACCAAACTTTACCAGATTGTTTCTATCAATAAAAGCTCCAACAAATTCAAATCCCAGCCATATTGGACCATTTATAGCAGAGTTATGACCCTTGATTTTCTGAAATATGCTATATTTTGGCCTCATTAAGAAGAAATGGCCTTCATTTGGCCAGATTTCAGTGAAAATTTTCAAGGATGATCAGTACCAAGCCTAGTTGTACATTTCGTCACCGTGTTCTGGTTGAATGATTTTGGCGGAGTTATGTCCTTTTAAAGGTTTTAATACACAAACTTTGTATGGACTAGTTCTCCTGAACGTCTCCTCACATTTCAACCAAACTACAGGGATGATCAGCACCAAGCATAGTTGTGCATATCATCGTCGCGTTCCAGTTAACAGATTTTTGGTGGAGTTATGGCCCTTTAAAGGTTTCTGATACACAAACATTTTCCGGGCTACTTCTCCTGAACCCCTGGCTGGATTTTAACGAAACTTGACAAGGTTGATCAGTATCAGGTCTAGTTGTGCAAATCATTGCCGTGTTCCGGTTGAATGATTTTTGGCAGAGTAATGGCCCTTTAAAGGTTTTAATACACAAACTTTGTCTGGACTAGTTCTCCTGAATGCCTCCCCACATTTCAACGAAACTTTACAGGGATGATCAGCAGCAAGCATAGTTGTGCATATCATCGTGGCATTCCGGTTAACAGATTTTTGATGGAGTTATGGTCCTTCAAAGATTTTTGATGCACAAACATTTTCCGGGCTAGTTCTCCTGAACCCCTGACTGGATTTTAACGAAACTTTAAAAGGATGATCAGTATCAAGCCTAGTTGTGCATATCGTCGCCATATTCGGGTTGAATGATTTTTGGCAGAGTTATGTCCTTTTAAATGTTTTAATAGCCAACCATTGTCCAGATTAGTCTCTTCTGAACTCCTTGCTGCATTTCAATGAAACTTGATGGGGATGATCAGTACCAAGCCTAGTTTCACCTGTCATTGCCATGTTTTGGTTGAATGAATTTTGGCAGAGTTATGACCCCTTAAAGGTTTTAATATACTAACTTTGTACAGACTAGTTCTCCTGAACCTCTGGCTGGATTTCAGCGAAACCTGTCAGGGACAATCAGTACCAAGCCTAGTTGCGTATATCTTCACCATGTTCTGGTTGAACGATATTTGAAAGAGTTATGGCCCCCTTATACATAAACTTTATCTAGAGCCAGTAGAGCGTCCACAGGCCCTCTTGGGCCTCTTGTTTTGAAAATGACTTTGTGTTACACGTTGTGCACGTATATTACATTCACATCAACTTACTCGCTATGCTTACCCTTGTCCATCCACCGTATGTCCGTACGTCCCGTTTTACATTCAATTTCTCAGATACCAACAGCCGTACAGTTTTCAAACTTCATACACACTTCATACACACTTACATCAATATGTTCCTACCCAAATCAGGTCAATATAAATGACCTTGGCCTACATTTTACACTATGTTAATCTACATTAAAGTTTTACATTCAAGTTTGATACATTCAATTGTTCCACTATGATTTAGTCTTAGACGTAAGCCCAATTATGCAAAATTCAATCACAAATATTTCTATAAGTTTAAAGTATAAACGTTCATACTGCTATTTATAAATAGGATAAACACCAATATCAACTTCATAGGATTGTTTATCTTTGAAGGTGTTGGGATTATTTGTGAACACAATTTGAGAACTTGAGCTCAAGTCCTAGAATAGTTTGAAGAATGGTTTGTGAATTCCAGGCCTGATCACTATCAACTATCAAATAAACGTGGATGCATCTAGTGATACTGCAAAACTGTGACAACGATGATAATCACATTTGGTGTTTTGATGCAGTAGGAATAATTGGGCTTTGCTACAGCGGGTTCCTGCTGACAAACTGGACATTTTTATGTATTATATTTACACGAGCATGTTTGTGTTTTACTTATATTGCCTATTGATGCTGCCTTGTTGGTTAGAGAGATTAGATCATGGCGGAGATTTCTTTATTTACACTGTCCTGTTTAAATGGGATGACAGTAGGGTTAGTGTGAGGTTTGGTGCACCCAAAAACCAGTTTAAACCCCCAGTGGCCTACTTTGCCACTGACCGTTCCAAGGCGGTAGCCCTATTGTTAACCCTTTTGTGTTTGTGATGTCGTTTGCTTTTATTATTACTTTTGCTTGTCTTCTTGTTTGTCTGTTTGCATGTTTGTTTATGTGTTTTGTGGTTGACTGTCCTCCTTGAATGGTACTTTCCCAGTCCGATCTTTTTATATTTCTTTTGCTGGGGTATGAAATAAAACCTTAATTTCGGTTTAAAAAGTTTGCATACTGTAAAATTAAAACATTAAATAGGTAATTGTAAACAGGTTACAGCCGTTCCCGATTGAGCATGGTAATACATCGCTTGTGTCAATGGATGTTTGACACATCAGACAACCGATGACGCCGTCCAATAAAATGGAAGTACTCAGCGAATTGAAACTAGTTGACACCTCCCACTCGTCCCGCTTACAAGTCTCACGTGACCAAAATCAATATCACAACAAAACACTGAGCAAATACGTAAATATTTGATCATCGTAGATACCCCCCTCCCCCCCCACCCCCGACACAGAATTACACGAGTTCCATCGCGGTCCGTCGCGCTCCGCGGCAATCGCAAAGTTGCCTTAGCGGTAATTATGACCCAAGGCTAATCCATTGCGGGATCGCGATGCTTTTCTAAATGACTGAAAACTCGGCAGATCGACACTTTGCAGTGTTATCTTCATGTGTGCACACATAATAAATTTAGTTCATTTAATGAACAACAACAACATGTTCAGTGTGTACATGCACCTGTTTAGAAACCAATTAAAACCATTTAATAATCCAAATAAAATAATACAAACACACGTAATCAAGCGGCGTAAATTTCCACTCTGTTGCTAGGTGCGTTGCTATCCGCGCGTGTACTATGTATTGAATAGTGAGTACACAGTCAGAAGCTGAATTAAAGGGATACACGGAAATCTAATTGCAAAATACTTGACAAAGCATAATGTAAAACATAACACAAAGATGGTATACATAATCAAAACATCTAATTTCTAAAACCATTCAACTGAGTACTCTCCTAAATGTGGAAAATTCAACACCTACTTCTTGTCACGTAGGCCTTTACGTCATACGGTGATCCTAGTCAACTTGGAAAAAATGCCGCCAACATCAAAGGGTTTGTTATAGACCCACTGTTTTATACACAATTTCCAACTCTACCTAAAAATGAAAATGGGCATATCCATATATTGTCTTGTGAACGGACATTCTCGCTTGCCAGATTTGTGTAAAACCGTGCGGACAATTTAACTCGGAAGATGTGAAACTGATGATCGGCCACTAAATATAAATCATTTTGCTAATTTGTCGTGACCCATCAAGCATCGTTCACAGCGCTAAATATTGCGTTATTTTCATTGCAAGGCTACGTGAGACCTTTCATACACATTCAAAAAACAATGATGTAGACTACACATATTTGTGTGTAAATTTGCTACTGCGGCAACAATGGGTCGACGAATCGGTGACGAGAGTGACAACTACTCATTATATATTCACACTCTTGTTTACATTTAGCGAGGAATTGGGCGGAATTGAACACACAATGACATTGTGTCAGTATAAATGAAATTCCATGCTCAATCGTGAACGTCTGTATCACATTTTTCAGTAAAACATATTTTTAGACGTTTTTTATTGTCAAAATATCCGTTATAAAATCCTGCTAACGTAAGCTTTCCCATCGCTTAATGAAATTTAGGCGGGACTACGTAATGCAAATGAGTTATTTCGGCCTTCTTAAGACTCCATCCCCAACTGTCTTTATCATTCTACGTTTACGGAGGCTCCATCTTCAACTCTAGGTTCTCATTATACCTTGCTCATCGAATCTAGGCTAACATTACACGAGTTTGTATACGATTACCCACTCTAGGTTTTCACTGCACCATGCTGGGGGCTCCATCAATCATTTTAGGTGTACATGACGTGGTTTCTGCACAAGAACAAGAATATGAATTCATGTTCATTTGATTATTTTCTATCACGTTCACTAAAGGTCTTCATCATCAAACCCGTAATGATTCAGATGCTCTATAGAGGTGTTAGAAGCCAACGATCGTGGCTCTAGCACACAAACTGGAGTTTTTGCTAAATAGCATGTATCATCTATAGTTCTGAAGTGAGAAGGTTTAATGCTTACTAAATAGCATGCATCATCTATAGTTTTGAGGTGAGAAGGTTTAATGCCCATTCTGCACATTTCTTTTATGACAACTAATTTATTTTGATCAATTAAAAATTAAAGATAAGTTCTTGATGCAATTTGCAATAACTGTTAAGTTTCTTCTGTAAGTACTTAAGACATTTTCAAACTACCACATAAACTTATCAAAGAAAGGCTGATTGATATTATTAAAACAAAGTGTTTGCTGGGGAAAACTTTATATTAAATCGTTTGTTTACTAACCACAATTTGGACAACTGCACTTTGTGGAATATGGGGAAAATTACACTATGTGGCATTGGGTACGAACTGTGCACTTTTTGTCACAGTTAAGTTTTTGTAATGCTCTGAAAGATATTTCAAGTTGAGTATTTCGCTAGATACACTGGCAGATACCATCGAGGACTTTAATAACACCTCTTGATATCTGGATAATACATTGAACATTGACAACGCTTTCTTTTCAATTGTGGTTAATAATATCTATCCTAAAATACTTCAAAGCTCAACAAAGCTAATATTTCTGATACTGTCGCGTTGTTCTCGATTTTCTCCTTTAGATTGAACATAATGGAGAAATGATAAAAAAAAATCTATGACAAAAGAGATTTCAGATTTTGTTCATTATCTTCCCTGAACAAATTCGTTTGAGGTATAAGTAAAACCAAAATTTATCAATGCTACCTGTACCATAAACTTCAATAAACATTTGCTAAATGCTGTATCGTTATCCTGATCTACATTCAACATATAACAATAATTCAAGAACTCTTCTGTGACAATGAATATCACAGCACGACTTTTATGGTGACGTGAATTATAAACTTCGTAATATCTTTAATCATGATCACTTCCTAATAATCTTTATTAAACTTGTCCAAATGTTTATAAGTGATAGAAACATATATGAATATCAGTAGAAAAATCTCGAAAAAAAAAATTTGAAAAAAGAAAGGAAAACAGAGCTGGAAAGATAATGATAATGCAGATACATATCGTTACGTCTGAATACATACATATGTACATATCTTGATTTGAACATAGTTACGTCTGCCTACAGCGGAGTAAGAGATCACGGAGTTTAATTCGCGCCACGGTAAGTACAACCAAATCAACTTGACAAACTGTCAGATAATTATTCATACCGGGAACCAGTTACCTGTACATTATTAATTGGCACTACTTTCATGTGCACATGTGTGGCACTACTTTCATGCGCACATTTGTGGCACCACTTTCATGCCCACATTTGTGGCACTACTCTAATGCGCACATTTGTGGCACTACTTTCATGGGCTCATTTGTGGCACTACATTCATGTGCACATTTGTGGAACTACTTTAATGTTCACACGATATAGTGTCCATCGGAAAATAAGGGGATATGATTATTTACCTGATGCTATTGTGTGAAATGGAGTCAACTGTATTCAATCAACTATACGCTGTAACCATATGAAAACAGTGTCTATATTTTAATGCGTTCAGCTTTTCTTTTCTTCATAAACAGAATTACATTTACAATAATAATATTGAAACCAAAGAAAGTTCGATAAATATTAGACCTTGTTTCATCAATCTGAAATAGAAAAAGTTGTATAGATCCAACAGAGATGTTCAAACTCTAAACCATTCAAAGACATGCTCTGACGCTATGACGACGTCGTTTGATTTGTTGTCATTAAAGAAACTAAATATCTTTACTGGATTTCAAAATATGAAAAAGAAATTAGTATAGAAAACGTCGACTCTCCATTCTATAGAAGTTGCATGAAATATAGGTAACACTTGTAGCAAAATGCTTCTCCGATTATTATTATATCTATGTTTAACATTAGCACGTGTTAGTGTAAATCGTTTGCATATAATTGTATGCGCACATGTCATCATTTTTCTAGAAAACGCAAACAATTGAAAATTATATATATATATAAACCCTATATCTCATCTTCTCAGAAATCAGTTTACCACAATATAATAAACTGGTGATATGACATTGACTGTATGTTACAGTAATAATTCTACGACACGATATGTCAATACAAGGCACCACGATTTAATCACAGAATAAAAAACATTCGTGTTTATTACGTCACTTCCGTTACAGAGATCGCTGTCGTCGCAACAATCTTTTCGAATGCACCCGCGTGAGTTTTTGAGCTGTTTTGTACAGTTAAGAAAATCGTTTTGAGGCGTACAACCGGGCGAGCATCCACGAACGGTAGATTTGTATCCTCGATTGTCATTCTCACTAAACATTTCGAAGTAGACTTTCTGAAAATAAAACAAATATAAACAACTAGATTAAAGATATTTCACATGAGACTGATTTAATATAAGTATTAATGGTTAACTAGTCAATGCATTTTGAGATATTAATGATCCCACTAGCCATGCCTTAAACGGACTTTGAAAGCAATATTTGAACACATACCTTGAACTGTCAGCCACTTACTAATCGCCTTTTTCAATTGCGTTTAAACGCTAATTATATGAAACATAGTTTTTGAACGCTATCAGTCAACAAGGCATTTAAAAGTTATCGCTAAACATAGTATGCAACAATTTAATAGTATTTGGTATTGGTGCCGACATACTGACAATGTTCAAAGAACATGCCGACATAATGACAATGTTCAAAGTACATGATTTAAATCTAAATGATATCCATCGCACGAATCCACAACACACTAGTACGTACTTCTTAAGCAAGACAATAATGTATTGTTTGTGATTCACCTTACAGAAACGTTCCCTAGGAACATCGTTTAAATGTATATGGTAGCCATTAAAATTTCAAACGGCGGCCATTCCAAGGTGCTATTGTAATTTGATCCAACACTATGTAGGCAAAAAGACTATGGATATAGTTACCCTTACATAGCTTAACGTTGAAGTGTAACAAGCACTCGACATAAATATCATAATACACTCGTGTAATGAATTTAACAAGAGCATCGCCAACGGTGCAGACTCTCGACTTTGGTGAAATAACAATTGATAAATAAGGTTTCCATGTATAACATACAAGCTTTAACCAAGATTTCAAAGAATAAAAGAGGCCTCACTTTTGTTAAAATAAATGCACGAGTTATAGAACCTGGCGCCGATTTCACCGACAATTCCTTAAGTTTTACTTAAATACATAAAGACTTACTTAACTAAGTCAATAAGTAAAACTTAGCTGAAATGTGTCGCCAACACAAAAAAATAACTAAGAAAAAACTCTAAAAAAGTAATTAAATATCGACTGTGAATTTATCTATTCTGCAATCAGTGTAAGTAAAGTACATGCAGTTTTCATGGAACCAGTCACAAAACATGATCACCCGGATGCTTGCAGAAGATCATAGCAACGAATCACCATAAACGCATGGTAACAGCTTCTTTTCTGATGTTATTTTTATATAAAATAAAGCATTTTAACCGTGTTTTACCTTTGTTTGATGTATTTAATAATGTTGCAGATATATTTGTGTACATGTATTTTTTGTAAATTTAAGTTTTTACTTTATAAAATTGGCTGGATGAAACACGTTTTCTTTCCTTAAAGCTACACAATCCCGATAAAAGGCACACTAGAACTGAACAAATCTCACGGTTATTACGCATGTTGTACTAAGTGATTACTGTATACGTGTGGGTTCATATATACAACATGCGCACTACCTAAATTCACTGAATATTAATGAGATAAGGCGGTACTGTATGAGACGCTTCGGGTACTTTGTGAATCGACCACTGGTCTAATAACGGGTATAAAAGCGGATTTTAGCAGATGGCATTTTACCACCGAACTGATGAGACCAATCTTCAGTAGAAAGATCTAATAGGAAATACAAGTCATTAGAAATTGAAAATGAAGCTAAAGATGTACTTACTCAAAAACATTATAAGTCCATATTTATATATAATCCAAAACAATACCTTAAACGTAGCGGCCTTTTAACAAAGACCCTTTCCAACTATTCCGTTGCATCTGTACAAATAATCCTCCATTTTTATGTGTGTGTGTGTACTGTATATTGACACAAAACACAAGGGAGACATTGTTTATCAAAATTGGAATATTGGTCGAGGCTCATAACTAATGGTAAAGATGGAGATATAGTATTTGTTATGTGAAGTTATACATGCATGGTTTACACATATTAGTAGATTATAAATCAACTTATTTTTAAATAAAATCCTCTTAATTGATGCATGAATTGAAATTTGAAATTGAAAATAAAATGGAAAGAGAGACACAGAGAGACGACACACAGAGAGACACACAGAGACATAGAGAGTCAAAAGGGGGAGAAGGAAAGAGAGAAAGAGAGAGACACACACACACAGAAAGAGAGAGCCATAGAAAGAAAGAAAGCGAGTGGGAGGGAGGGAGGGAGGTAAAAGAGTGAAAAAAAAGGGAGAGGGAGTGGGGGGAAGGAAGGAGGGGGTGGAATGAATTGAGAGAGAGAGAGAGAGAGAGAGAGAGGGATAGAGAGGGAGAGTTTCTATATAGTCATAAACATAGGCGTTAGAACCGGAGGACGCCACACCCCAATGTTTCGGGTGGGCCCCAATATTGATGTTTTCACGAAACAAAAAAATTGCAACACAAAATGTATGAATCGGCAATCTGAACATTAAAATTCTGATTGATCAGATTTCAAAATCAAAGAAAATATGAAAGATGTCAGCTTCCGTCTGTATGACAGGGTAAGTGTTAACTAAAAACCGAAAACTTAAGTTCAAATACTAGTAATTAACCTTTTGTAAGTTTACTTATTTAAATCTTTAATTTTCTGTAATCAAGTTCAATGATTTTTAAAGTCATTTTAAATGAAGACAGGTCCGTAACCGTAATTTAACCGAGGCATATCGCTTATGTTGGTGTCCGGTGGCATTAAGTTCCCTCTCCACCCCAGGGTCCTTATATACTAGTATATAGTTGTTTTTATGTAAAGTATGTACATTCCCAAAATTCAACCAAGGCAACTGCCTCTGTGTGCCCCAGTGAAGCTACGGACCTGGAAAAGCAATATGTTGAAAAGCAATGGTTTATATTCACGGTGGACAGACGTAACGGACCCTGGCTGCTCAAAACAGCGTTACCTTGACCCTGGTTGTTCATGTAAAGGACCCTGGCGGGTAAAAACACGTAAACTGTTGGATGTGCTGTTAAAACATATTTAATATTTCTTTACAATAAGACACTTTTTAAAAATGATCACACCCACGGAACACTAGATGCATTTGTGTGTCTGAATTCATGAAGAACGGGTTATAAAACAGTGTTTTAGATGAGAAAGAACGCGCACTGTTTTCACACCGACGCGTAAAAGTACGTCTAGTTCTAAGAAAATTGTGTTTATTTCAAAAACGGAGACTGCTATTGGCATATGCTATATCTGGAATTATGTATGTTCAGCCATAACATCCATTGGACGTATTTAATACACAATAATATCTATCGATTGCCAGAAGCGTTAAGTTGTTTGTGCATTGCAATGGCACCGGATCCTGTTTGCTTCTGACACAGGATCCTAGCCGGTAGTTGAAAATATACATCTTAAAAAAAACGTCTAGATATGTTCCCCTGTTCGAAATATCTCGGTCTGATATCAGCGGTGGAAGATAAAGCTGCGACATTTTCAATTGGGTGGGGTTTGTGCGGGGGTCATCTTAGGGGAAAAAGTGCTGAGATATTTTAAAGATTTTCACATTTAAAGAGTTTTCACTCTCCAAACTTCGGCGAGGAACTCGTACTCTTCAAAGGGGCTGGCGTGGTCTACTTGATAGCACGTTGGATTTGACCCGGATGAAGCCTTATCGTCGCAAGTCAATTTCTATTGTGTATTATTGAGTAAAACATGTTCCCTTAGTCTAGTCCGTCGGATTGGTATGTACACCGGTTCTGTGTTTCGGAGTCTATCCTTGGAACAATTTGCTAATCAAAAGAAAATATATTCGTTAGTAAGATTAGGGCAACTTCTCGGATTTTTATGTATCCTTCCTTTCTTTGGGGCGACCGGCTATAAATATTCAATATAATGTCTTGATAAACGCTTAAACAACATTCAGTTAAATGTTATGTGATAACCTTTTCAAATCATAGGATGACTCTGATGAGGGTGCTCCCCTCGAAATGCGCTAGTGCTTTAACAAACAAAAGTGGCAACATTCTCAATACAGCTTTTCTCTAGAATTACATTATATGTATAAAATAATGAAAACTTGCGAATTCAAAGTTTAAAACTTGTAATTGACATTTTCCGTAAGTATTCGGAGATTATAAACGAAAAGCTAAGCTTTTCTATAGGAGGTGTTCAATGTATTACTTTACGCAATTATATTGATTTGTGAATAAATGTACATTAAGAGTTATTTTAAACAAAATATCTAAATAAAAAAAAAAGTTATTTGTTGGCTACAATAACGGTTGCCTCTCTATACGACATGTCAGGCTACATTATGCCAACACTCCTGTTTATAGTCTACGTCATTAGTTGTTCACATTGCTGCATGTGTATTACTTGTAATATTTGATTTTTTATTCATTGATGTATTTTGTTTTTAAATATTATTTATGGTCAAATAATTGTTACCTGTTAGGGGCTTAGCTAGAGCGTTGCTAGTGTGGTCCCGGGGCAAACTCCATGAACTTGTTTTATTCCCAGATACGCTGTGGTTCGTTTTTGGGAGTATTTCCCACTATCTTATTTGACGCTGACTGTTGATGATATAGTCTGAATCTTTATATCCTCTCGCCCCTCTTCTTTTTTTCTTTTTTTTACTTTTTTTTTTTACTTTTTTTATGTATTGTGTTTTTTTTTAATTTTTTTAATTTTGCAGGCAATGTGTACACAGCTGTGTGCTCTAAGATAATGCCTTTTCAATGAACGTTTATTTTATATAAAAACTTTTTGAGGTCATTGTCGTGTAAAACGGCGACAAAAACCGTCATGCACCGCGCTGCGGGGAAAGTAAGTTTGGTTTATGTCTACTGCGGGCCCATAGTTTATTTTAGGGTACTGTCGACGGAAGACGGGTCATGAAAAGAGAATTTTCTCAAGGCGCAAACGTATATACACGAACGTAGGTCCGGAGTACATTTATTAATATTGTACCTTGTACGACATAGACGCATTTAGTCAAACTCACCACCAGATTATATCACTATAACAAGATCACACCCTCTACATTCATAACCGATATAATAATTCAATATTGGGTTGTTCTTTTTTATTTTGCATCATGCTGTCGCATGAATGATTTTAGTAGCGGTGGTCCAGAGATGAGGCGCTGTTTCAAGTTCATCGCTACGGTCGTGGGTACGAATCCAGATCGTTCCCAGATTTCATGAGGCATTCAGTACTTGTCCTAATTATGAAAAGGTCGGTGGTCTCCTTCCCCACGGACAAATCGACCATCATATATAACCTAAAATGTGCTGAAGATGACTTAAAACGCCATGCAACCAACATATGTTTTTATTGTTTGTTTTGGTGGAGCCAAAGTCCCGATCGTCGTTTTCTCTTTAATCTGAAGGTATATAGAAAACAATCTATCAACCAGGATCCGGTGCCAATGATACGGATTTTGTCTGTTGCCCTTTATGTGGTCCCGCCTTAATTTCATGAAACGATGGGAAAGCTTATATTAGCAGGATTTTATAAGGGATATTGCGACAATAAAACATATTTTAAAAAAAAAGTACTGAAAAATTAAGGTTTTATTTCATACCCCAGCCAACCCTGTTTTCGCCTCTTGGAGAAGGGGTTGGATGGGGTATAAAAGTTAATCGGACCACGTAATGCAGAATCTCACGCATTTTTTACAGAGCAACCAGGGTCCGGTGCTCTGAAATTTAGACATGATGTAAATATTTGAAGATTTTTAGGCTAAACAGTTATCTTTATTAATAAAGAACAACAGCAGTTACAAACCAATTTGAGATCACATTAAATCAGTCAGAGAGGACATATGGAAGTTTGGCTTTGTAAAGTCATCAACTTTGTATCGACCGGTTAAGAGTAAATGTGTTTCATCTTATTAGGAATTATTCTGCATTTGTTGTACATAAAGAAAATACATTTCGAAGGATATGATATTCAAAAGTTCCGTCGCATAAAGTTTTTTTTTATACATACGATTTTCGAACTTTTTGACTCCAGTGTCCATTTTCCCTCTGTTTTTACCAGCCAGGGTCCGTTACAAGAGCAACCAGGATCAAGGTAACGCAGTTTTGAGCAACCAGGGTCCGTTACGTCTGTCCACCGTGATATTAGCACAGAGTCCTTCGCGATTGAGAATATTTATGTAAAGTAACCTAATTAATACAACAGTGTTAATCGGATTCCATAGCGCAGTAGACTAACGCGCTGTCTTAGTATGCTTTCTCCGTTGCGGACGGTGTTCTAGCCCGGGCCTTAGCACTTTTTAAAATATTTTCTTTTATGAATTTTCTTTTTATGGAGAAGTAGTATTCAAATGCCTTTCAGATTCATCAGATTTAAATATTAACGAACATATACATAATAGCACGCACACAAGCACGGCTAACGCACGCACCCACAAACACGCTCGCACGCAAGAACGATCTTCTTTTTTTTTTACGAATTGACTCTTATTATTTTCCCAAGACGCTCGGGAATTGAAACTGTAACTGAAGGATAAACGGATGGGCGACCTTCATGTTTATACCCTTCCCCACATCCTAAAAACTACGATTTGCGAGAAATAAAATTGCTGGTCGTTTTCCAACAAAAGAAAATTCCATATATATAATTAATTTGAACAATATCCTTCAAGTGTCTCATTGTAAACAATAATTTCTCCCTATCCCGAGTCAACACTTGAGCATGTATTTCACGTTACACACTATTGGCTACCGATACACGCTCTCTGTATATGTATACATGTATACTATGTGTGTGGTTTTGGATTATTTCAAGGATATTATAGGAAATAAGTATATACATTATATGGAACATATGTGGAATACGCGGGTAAGTGTTTATAATTCTCTACATAGTGATGTATTTACGCATTTCACTTGTTCATTACAAACATGTATATAGTTACATTGCACGCCATTGAATATCCTCATCGAGTTGAACAGTCTGTAGTTATCGGATATCTGAGCAAATTGCTATATAAACTTTTAGGTTTATATACCCGTAATCGCTGGGTGGTACAATTCAAAGTTACCGAAGCGTTTATCACGCCTATTATGCAAATGCCTCGATATACGCTACGACAATATACCAGCCTAAACAATGTAGACAACACATCCAGCAAAGAACTTCATCTATATGCGTTCTTATGTTTAAAATACTTGAAATTGTATTATTTTATCGGGATTGTGTAGCTTTAAGAAAACTTAGAAGAAAAACTTACATTTAGGTTTTTAAGTAGCTAAGTATATACAGGCTCTGTGGTGTTGTCTATTGATGCTGAATGCATGAGTGAAGTTTTAATTTATAATGTAAAGTTCTCTGCGAGACACAAATTGACATACAACTTTAACCAAATTGCTTAAAGCTATAGAGTCCCTATATCAATCGATTTCTTCTTTATATGCGTGTCATTATTTGTAACTTCATGTTCACCAGCTCATGTCGAAATCGGGTATTTAAGCGAGCAAATATAGCGCAGGAAATCATTCATTGTATATACATCGACCAGCGCACATCGTACTTATACAAAGGTAACAGTATTTATACAGAAAAAAAATGTTAGCTTCTTTTGGGTCTCGAATACACGACCTTCTGATTTTAAGTCCGGTGCTCTATCCGATCAACTATAACGCTATAGGCGGGGACCCAAGCCTGAAAAAACGAAAACGTTTACCCGGAAAGATATACTCCTGATTTTTTAAATATTAACACATGGGGGTCTTGTACATATGAAACCACTGTATGGACTTATGGCATACTTTGCATTTCGTAACAGCATCGCGATTTCTATGGTAACCCATTCGTACCAAGCCAATATATGAAAATCGCTGAACAAACATTTAAAGGAAAATAAAGAAATTTGCACACGTCCTTTTCGGCAAATACAGTTCCAGTATTTGAAAACTATATGTGTATATGAAATATCAAACTACAGAATCAAGACCTGATTATGTTACACTTTACTAATTTTAACAAGAGTTATAGACCTTTTATGAATTTTGTTTTGTCTTGTGCCAGGGATAATGCGAATTTCTTGTGTTCACAATAACTGCAGTATACGGTTTCCGATTTCCACTGAATGTTGTATGGTGATAGGACTTATACCTACAAGGCCTTTGACAAGTTCAATACTGAGTAAAACTGACACTTGCTTTAAAGAGTTATTACCCTTGGTTATTGAAAGAATAGGCACATTTTAGCTTAAGTACACACATTAATTTAGTAAAGGATTCCGATCTTCACATTAGTTAGTGTGAGACTTTATATGAATATGAACTTTGACAAGATGACATTGAGCGGAATTAACACCTGCCTTACTGAGTTATTGCCCTTGATTATTGCAAAAATGCAAATTTCAGCTTTCGTACGCAATGCATTAAATAAATTGGTTTCGATTTTCACACAGTTTGGCGTGTAACTTTATATCAAACGGATTTCAGACAGGTTAGACGAGTATCAAGTTATTTCTCTAAATTGTCGAACAATTCGATCGTCTGATTGTTTCCTACTTTCCTTTGAAATATCAGCAATTACTGTGTAATATTCTAATTGAACAAAGAGGATATCGTCCTCTGACTAAAGAGTGTGATTGTTTTCACGATGCTTGTAATAAATAGCATTTGATTTTCCATGATTTTTGGGGTAATATTATTAAGGTCTCGGTTTTGTTTGACAATGAGAACAATTGAGGAGTGGTTTACAAAGTTATCGCCCTTGATGTTCGCAAATATTTAAATTTCAGACTGAGTACACAGCAACTTCAGTAAACGAGTTCTTATTCTCACTAATACATGCATTTAGTTGAAGGGTTTTGAACAATTACACCATGTGGACTTGTCACGTAGTTATTTTCGAAGCATTTATATTCATATAAGATAATATATTTTACACATATGGAACTGGTTAAGTATGACACTACTGTTTATAGACAAATTGTTGGAATCCCAAATGAGAACGAAATGTGCAACTCTTGTTGCAGATTTGTTTTTGTTTTTTGATGTTAGAGGTTTAATTTTTAGTCTTTTACCAGATACGCTTAG
Organism: Cyrtodaria siliqua; assembly: GCA_037043455.1. Taxonomy (NCBI): domain Eukaryota; kingdom Metazoa; phylum Mollusca; class Bivalvia; order Adapedonta; family Hiatellidae; genus Cyrtodaria; species Cyrtodaria siliqua. The sequence goes on from JAWPHD010002293.1 coordinate 179,018, forward strand.
GCAGATGTACTCGAATATACCTCTTTGTATATGGATGATATATTGGACAATTACAACCCTTCCTTTTCTTTACTACATATACTTTCTTTCCAAAGAACTTCACCTCAAAAAAGTTAATATTTCTCATAGTTGCTATATCTTCTTTATTCGATTTACATCTCGCGATTGAAACTGAGAAATAATAAGCAAACTCTATGACAAGAGAAATCATTTCAATTTTGACACTGTTAAGGGCACGACTAGACAATATTAAAGACAACCATCGAACGTTACCGTCCATTCATGATTTAGGTAGACGTCATCATAGGTCCACAATCTTTTTGGCGATCGCACAATCAAGCAAAGCAAAGCGGTGAACTGTAAATGGGTCAACCACTAAACATGCAGTGCGTTGCAAAATAATGTGACAACCTCCTTTGATAAGCCTTTAAACAGTGATCATTACCCAATATTTACCAGGATCACCACGTGACTCTGCCAACGTTTTAGGAAATAGTCTGCGATTACGTCATAATTTGTCACATGACCATAGCTAAAATATCAAAATGGTTATCAGAAACCATCTCAGCGACCTGACACCATTAATGCCATGGGAAGGTCCTGAGTGGTAAACAATCGAATGGAACTCCGCTTACTTTGGACATTTTTGATGAATTTAGGTTAGTATTTGAATTTTAATTAGGCTGTTTAGAGCTATGAAATTTTAGTAAGTGATGGTAAGAACAAAAGCTATACTGCAACCCTAAGGAAAATGCAATGGTAGAGTCCATTTTGATTGTTTTAATGGCGGAGTGATATGCCAAAGAATACATTTTATTCTACCGCAGTATAATGCTGAGCAAACATTAGTGTGTATTCACTAAAAGAAATATTGAATAAGAGCAATAAGCTTATATTTGAAAAAAAATTGCGTGGCGTTTACTGCATTCTTTTTCAAGAAAGTAATAACGACTAAAATATATTAATCCAAGAGTTAGCATAAGCTTTAGCACAATATTGTGTTACGTGATCTACAGCAGTAAGACAGGACGTTTTACATTTGGAGATGTTTGTAGTGGTGCAGATGTTATACGCCGTTTGCGAAGAACCAACCAATTACGAATTCCGAAACGGAGGGGCCGTTTACGAATATTCTTATTTATTGTATTTTATCAAATAAAAACACATACAAATGCTTGTTTTCGTAATTTTAGTTCAAACATGTTTGGTTTTATAAATAAAAAGCTTCTGGAATAAACAGAGTATGTTAAAAATCACAAATCGTGATGTTCGGATTTCAGAATACTGTAGGATCTGAAAAGTCCATGTAGAACGATCTTTTTAACCCTGTTTAATAGTATTGAGGCCGTTGCAATCTTTCCTTTATTATTAATTCAATAATAAGATTTATAGAATGGTTTTACCAGAAACTGTAAATAGCCTTAGGTTAGGGTACTTGGAGAAAAGAATCGTCAACGCTACAAAGAGAAGGGACATGCGCAGTGAAGCAGCCTTCACAAAATGGCGTTTTGAGTAGCAGACTCAGATGGGTGTAGCAAATCATCAAAAGACGACCAATGGTAGGAAGATAGCAACTGTCCATTGAATATGTGTGGTACAACGACTTGTTTTATGTTGATTTATATGTTTAGAATACTTCCAGGTTATGAAGGTGTGATGAAATTAAATGCGAGGCAGTTGGCTTTGCCGAGTTGGTGGGTGGGGCACCTGTAGTAAATATCTTATAAATTTGCTTTTTTATTATCTGATGTTCAATATTGCTGCATATGATGCTCGCCAAAAAGGAAAAATAACATAATATTGTCGTTTATCACACTGTCACTATATTTGTATCATGCTATCGTTCGGAACGTTTGGTAAAGGATTTGTTATTCATCGATCTTGCCATTTACCATACCAGTACATGCACTAGCGGATCCAGGGGGGCGCGCTAAAAATTCCGGATCATACATGTATGTCCATGTTACTGTAGATAAAATATCAAACAATTTCGTTGCACGCCCTCAGTATACATTTTTTTCTCGCTCGCTCGGCGCATCTAACGAGTGGTTTAATTAACACATTGTTAAATCCTTTTATTTGAAAACGGACTTTTTTATTCATACATGTATGTCCATGTTACTGTAGATAAAATATCAAACAATTTCGATGCACGCCCTCAGTATAAAAAAAAATCTCGCTCGGCGCATAATGGCTAATGAGTGGTTTAATTAACACATTGTTAAATCCTTTTAATTGAAAACAGACTTTTTAATTCATACATGTATGTCCATGTTACTGTAGATAAAATATCAAACAATTTCGATGCACGCCCGCAGTATAAAAAATGTTCTCGCTCGCTTTGCTCGCTCGACGCATAATGGCTAATGAGTGGTTTAATTAACACATTGTTAAATCCTTTTATTTGAAAACGGACTTTTTTATTCATACATGTATGCCCATGTTACTGCAAATAAAATATCAAACAATTTCGTTGCACGCCCACAGTATAAATTATTTTTTTTGCTCGCTTCGCTCACTCGACGCATAATGGCTAATGAGTGGTTTAATTAACACATTGTTAAATTCTTTTATTTGAAAACGGACTTTTTTTTATTCATACATGTATGTCCATGTTACTGTAGATAAAATATCAAACAATTTCAATGCACGCACTAAGTATAAAAAAAATTATCGCTCGCTCAACGCATAATGGCTAATGAGTGGTTTAATTAACACATTGTTAAATCCTTTCATTTGAAAACGGAATTGTTTACCCTATCAATGCATTACCGCAACCGTTTTATGAGGCTAGTGACGGACCCGAAAATTGACTAAAAACTTACGCCCCCCTTAACCTGAAATCCTGGATCCGCCCCATGTACTGTACTGAAGTCTGTTCTGACATAATACCCTGATCATGTCATCCGATTGAAATTTGTCTCTGAATTTTTATTTATTCATTGGAATCACTGCCAGTGTGTGACTGCCAGTGTGTGAAACTTTCTAAAAGATATCCCGTGGCGTATAATCCCCCAAATATAACTTGTGGTGAACAAATCTGTCTCATTCATTATTTTTTGTGCAACAGACATCAAGTTTCACAAAGAAAATATTTTTAACATGTTTAAGAAAATTCATCAAGTTCTACAGTCAGGTCCAGAGGGGTCCTGCTACACATGCAGAGCTATGTAAAATTAACTGTGTTGTGAAACGGTTGACGTCTTTGTGTGCTTTTTTTACATACAGACTTTTATAGATGCAACCTAGACCGCGTATATAAAAAAGTGTCTAGACGTTTATAGACGTGCATTCTTCCCCGCAAATAAGCATGAGGTCTCATGCAATCTCATGTTTTTGGTGCTAATTAAGGTCAGGATTTTTAGTTATTTCATGATTCTTTCAGATGATGAAATAATTTCAAAATATTTTATACTGATTAAAAAAAATATAAATAAAAATTGTTTACCGCAAGCTCCACATTCAAAACAGACGGCGAATATAGCCGGTTACGGGCTATTAGAGACAACCCTGCTAGTAGTGCTTTATTATAAGAATCTTTCATGGGTATCCGATGAAGATGGGGAATCCCAACCCTCGGTATACGTGTTTTTATCGGAACCGAGGCTTAAAACACTTATACCGAGGGTTGGATTTCCCTATTTGAACTGAATACACATGATAGATTCTTTTTCTTGCAAATCAGAGACATGTTGTGCATTGACGCCGCCAGCTACTATCGTTTTGCATGTTTTTCGGTATACCAGATGTTGGCACGCATGAATTTTATCTCGACCCTAGGGTGAGATGGAAATATCTAGCCTCTGTAAAATGACGGATATCCTTGTCCGGTATGCAAGAAAATCTGATCTATCGAGGACACAAAAATTAGTTGGCAAGCACACTGGCTCCGTGATTTTTTAAACCCTTTTCTAAGAACTGGAACGGGTATAAAATGTGTGCCTGTAGTAATATAACCCTAAACTCAATTACTGCTGTACATGCACCTATGCACAAAATTGATTTAATTTGAAATGTGCAACCTTTTAATGTCCCGCAACAAAGTGAAGTGGGCATTTCAAAATCAAATGTTGTGATGCTTGGATTTCCACTTAATCGTCCGGATACGAAATTGCGTACCTGTTTTTGACCTAATAACTTCATGTGTGACCTTGACCTTTGAGGTACCGACCTGGGTTTTGCGCGCGACACATTGTCTTGTTATAATGGTGATCACTTGTACCAAGTTATTTAAAAATCCCTGCAGGGGTTGTGACGTTACGGTCCGGACACGAAATTGCGTACCTGTTTTTGACCTATGAAGTTCAAGTGTGACCTTGACCTTGAGGTACGGGCCTGGGTTTTGCGCACGACAGATCGTCTTGTTATGGTGATCACTTGTGCCAAGTTAATTAAAAATTCCTGCAGGGGTTGTGACGTTACGGTCCGGACACGAAATTGCGTACCTGTTTTTGACCTATGAACTTAAAGTGTGACCTTGACCTTTGATGTACGGATCTGGGTTTTGCGCGCGACACATCGTCTTGTTATGGTGATCACTTGTGCCAAGTTAATTAAAAATCCACGCAGGGGGTTCTGAAGTTACAGTCCGGACACGAACTGCGGAATGACGGACGGACGGTACGATTACTATATGCCCCCAAAACCTTTGATGCTTTCCTTCCAGATAAGCAATCTCTAACAGGGTCTTTGTATCATGTCAGTGTGTGTGGTAGTATCTTACTTGAGCAAGGTACTCTGAAAGTGTGCCAGCCTTCGGTGTGAAAGTATGCCAGCCTTCGGAGGGGATGTGTCGGTCCTGTGTGCAAGCAGAACAATGTGCAGCCAATACTCGTTGCTTCTGTGTGTCAGCTTGATTCACGTCCGTAAACATTCCCCGGAAGAGTGGTTGCTCATACAGTGCTCCAGATAAGACGCATATATTTATTTATTGTATACTTAGTTTCATATTGTCCCGTTTAGTTTGCATTGAGCTAAGTGTGCAATATTCTACGATATTGCACACATTGATATTGCACCGGAACTTTTGCTCGTGCTTGCTAAGAGCCGCGAAATAGAAATAAGGAACTACTTTCAAATAAAAATAACGGAATCCTTGGTATAGTGTCAACAAAAAAATACGTGTTTTTTTTCAACCTTTTATGGCAGAAATTGATAAAATAATTGAAATGGTCACTCACCCACTGTTTTTAACGTTATCAAATGGTAAACAAACTTTAGAAAATCGCTTGATGTTTTTAATGACGTCATCCGACGTCGTTTTCGCGCAAACTAATCATCCACACAAAATGGAACTGAATGACAAGATGGGAATTCCATCAAAAGCTATAAAAATAACACAAATACAACGAAAAGTAATAGTCATACAATTAACATTGATCGAAAACAATATGAAAGTATGCAATAAAAAGGTTATTGAATTTGTATGGCTAAATATTACTTGGAACTCGTTGTTTTGGCGCAGGACTCGTCGTCCTTTGCCAAAACAACTCGTTCCAAGTAATATTTAGCCATACAAATCTAATAACCTATGATATAATCGCCGATAAATATGGAGAACCGAATACCCACGTACACACAACTTAATAGCTTAGAAAAGTAGAGTGCGCCCAACCATACTCAGTGGATGCTTATTGAAGTTTGAGGTACTGAATGACAGTCAAGTGCAGAATTTTACTTATGTTTCGTTAGATGCTTGCAAGAAAATAGAAATTGCCTTTTTTTGTCAGCTATTTGACACAAATTAATCAATAATGCCCTTAAATATATATTCATTCAACATTGCTTAGAACTGTCTTTTTTTTTTTAAAGGGGGAGATGAAATATGCAATGTTTTTTTATGGTAATGACTAATGAATATATACTCGGTGAAAAAGGTTTTGGACCAGGGTATATAGAGTCATATAAAAATAAAACTAGTGGACAGAATTTAAGTATCTTTTTTTAGTAACCAAGGTCTACCCTACCCGGTTAATTTGGTACCAGAAACATTAAATTCCAAACAAGATTTGATTTTAAAAAAATATCGCGAACACACATTCGAGTTACCAATAAAAAGATTATTATTTTTTCGCAAACTTCCATTGTAAACGATAATTATTGTTGATTGTTGGTCTATTGTGAATTATCAACTGAGATAATAAGGGTTATGGTCGAATGTCAAGGTTCAGAGATCATTGTAAGGGTTCGAACACTGCCATGGTCGAAAACTTTTTTTACAGAGTATACCTTTTACAAAACTTGTTTATAAAACTTGTTTACAAAAATACGCATAAGTTTGTAATTTGTAAATGTAAATACATAAAAAAAACAAAAACATGCATACATTGTGCTGAAAGCTTATCTGGAGCACTGCATATAAACTCTGAAGACATCACCCAATACCTGCTTAAATAACAATAACTGGATTTTAATTGACTGAACCCTGAATTATACCACACCATAAACTCACCAAAGAAAATTTATAAACTTGGAAATATGGAACCAGATTACAGATGACAGCAAGCTATTTCGAGAGAAAAACATTAAACATGTCAGAGGGAACATGACTAGATCGGCATGATATTCTTTTCTTTGGTGAGTTTTATGTATGCATGTGTGGTATATAAGGCTTAAATTAGTTGTTTATTCAGGCATTGCGTGATGTCTTCAGAAACCTGCATATGGAGTTGTGCCACATACTCTACCTACTTTATAAAGGGGATTCTAGCTCTGCAGTGCTCCAGATAGACTGCGCATCCATGTAAATTACGTGATATTTCAGAGTCTTCATTTTATTTTAATTCACTCCATACCATATACGGACGTAATTTTCCAGGTACGCTATTTCTTTTGAAACGATGCGTATCTTGGTAGCTTATTTTTGCCAATCAGAGTTTTTGTGGTGCACAGCATACTTTTCAGGAGACAGCTTTACTGATTGTATGAAACCGCGTCACCAGTTATTTACAGTTTTCTCTCTTTGGTTCTGTTTTCACGAGACCGCTTTATTGATTGTATGAAACCGCGTCACCAGTTATTTACAGTTTCTATCTTTGGTTCTGTTTCTCATTTTTTCCCTGTAATATTGGTACGGGTTCACTGAGCATTTACCGCCAATTTGTTATGCAGAACAATAGTAAATTTGCCGATGTTTTTTGGCGTGGACTGCAAGCGATGAGAACAATTAAAAAAAGAGAGACCCGCTAATTGTTCGTACCATTTTAATGGACATTATTTCCAATCGCGGGAAGTGTCTGAAAACCAAAAATTACACCCAGGTATAGGTTGGCTAGTAGTAGCTGACCCCTAAAATCACACATACATGTGCAGTCAATGTTTATGAGCGTTAGGGATCTATATTTACATTATTGATAGCACATTTTTCTGACAGTCACTTGCACTTTTGGTCATATTAAACTATAGCAGCAAGGACAAGATTTAAAGCTATGCTTAAGGGTTCAAATAAGAATGCAAAACCGTAAAACACTTTGCAAGAAAGTAATTTGGTTGCAGGCTGACGGGCATTCAAAGAATAACACTTTTCATTGCTGTATGTATCGTGTGACATGGTCCATTGTGAGAGGTAATTTTCAAAACAGACTAAAAACTAAGCAGAACCAGTAATTTTTAACTGATCTACAAATAGACAGACTATAATAAATATATTGAATAAAACTGCATCTTTATATGTTAATAGCTGTACTGATCAGAGATCAGCAGAGCTTATGGTGCGGCGTCCGAGTCGTCCGTCTGTCAAATTTTTTTGTAGCGTCTTTTTCTTAAAAACTTTAAATAATATTGATATGGAACTGTTCTGCATAGAGTTTATATATCAAATATTTGTAGCGAATACTCCTCTGAAAATTCACAGGAATGTTGCTCTTGATGTCTAGTTGATCTTACCAAAATTTCAGGTTGGCCGGAAATTCAAGAGGGCCGCCACGTCTAAAAATAGATTTTTAAAAACAAGTTTATAGAGACTACTTCTTGAAAACTGTAAATAATATTGATATGGGACTTTTTCTAAAATGATCAGCATGACATGATGTTGATCCTTGTCAAAATTTATTTGGATTTGACATTAAACATGGCCACCAGTGGCCATCTTTGTTTGTTTACATAAGAGTTATATAGTAGAAACTTGTAGCGACTACTCCTCTGAAACTACTTGACGGATTTTCATGAAACTTCACAGGAATGTTGCTCTTGATGTCTAATTGATCCCAGCAAAATTTAGGTCGGCCGGAAATTCAACACGGCCCCTTGGCTAAAAATATATTTTTTTAAAAACAAGGTTTTAGCGACTACTTCTTGAAAACTATAAGTGATATTGATATGGGACTTTTTCTAAACTGATCAGCTTGACATGATGTTGATCCTTGTCGAAGATTATTTTGATTCGACCGACATTAAACATGGCCGCTAGTGGCCATCTTTGTTACTACTTTGAAACTACTTGACAGATTTTTATAAAACTTCACAGAAATGCTGATATAGCTATCAAAACCTATCAGTATAGCTTGAAAATCATTGACCTCTTGTTTAATAATAACAATTTAATAATTGAATTTTAACCCACAATGGCTTGCATCAAGAAATAACATAAAGTATATTTGTGTTTTACAACAATACTATTAACGACTATGACAAAGTAGTTTGGCTTTAAATTGCATTTTTTTTAATGCTATTTTCAGTATACCCATGCGCGCAGTTTGCTAATACAAATTGTCACAGTGTCGGTGCCCAGACTCGAGCATTAACATCTTTTCCAGGCTGTGATGAATGGCCATGATATACATATGGATTTTTGAAGATGACATGTACTGGTAAGTAGATGCTCACAAATAACTAGCACTCCTTACTATTTGGTTTCAGAACTAGAATATTTTGACCTCAAATTCAACTTGTTTTACTTACGGTGTGGTAACCGGAGGCCCTGGGTTCACCATACTCCATGGTGCCACTGAGTTCCGTCGGTGTGTTCTTGGGCAAGACACTTTCCCTTAGCCTCGTCCGTCGGATGGGGACGTAAACCGATCTATCCTTCGAGCATGTTAAAGAACCATAGGAATCTATTCGATAATAAGAGTAGGGCAGGTTCCCGGATTCCTCTGTCTGGGGCGGCTCTAAATAACTATACTGTGTTGATGAGCCGTTAAACAACATTCAATTACGGTGTGGTTCAGATTATGGACTAATTCATGAGCAAGTATATAATGCATTAGCTGGTTCTTATGCATTGCATGATGTCTCATTATGTCTGTCGAGCAATCTTGTCTTTACTGATATTTTACTAACAGAGTCTTGTAAAAATAATGGGGTTTAGGTCCAACCTTTGTCTTACTAAAACAAAATATTACTGATTTGATTATTGTCTACTTTTTATATGTCTGCCTGTTCGTAAACAATTGCTCATTCCGGACAGTAACTCTGAAACTATAACACTCACAATCATGAACTGTACATTGCCCTTAGTAAGAGGAGGAACCCTAATTTTTTGGGGGGTCAAAGGTCCAGGTCGCCATGACCTTATATGGAAATATGCATTCTTGACGATAACTCCGAAACAATAACACCCACTCTCATGAAACTTAATAGGCAAATTTCGTCTAGCGGCTTGGTCATTGGTGTCCCTAAGCAGCTCTTTCTCAGAAACCACTTGGCCAATTTTACTCAAATTTCCCATGGATACTCCTGAGTTTTTTTATCTGATATTTAAAGGGACACATGGCAATCTTGAGTTTTATTCAAATATTAAAATGTGCTCCTCGATTTAGTTATCCTGCGTCATTTTGACTTTAAAACTGCTTGCATATAATTAAAAAAACAACTGTGATTTCAATTTTCTTCACTATTTTACTGAATTTTCAAATATATTATTGGTGCAATATTATAAAGAGTTAGTAAAATGTAAAATCAATTTGCTTTGAACTTTATAATTCTAACAATTAATATTAATGATTGAACAAATGCAAGTTAAGAGAAAAACTAACGTGACACCGTGAGTTTTTAAAAAAATCAAGATTTTTAAACAATTTTATGCACTTGTCATCTCAGCAAACAGCAAACTCGATTGTTTTTATGTTTTTAAGGGTGGCATATATAGTAATCGCACTGTCTGTCCGTTCGTCTGTACAATCGTGTCCGCTTCATAACTCTGACAATAATGGATGGATTTTCAAATAACTTCGCACAATTGCTCACCATAACAAGACGATGTGTCGAGAACAAAATCCAGGTCCGTGGCTCAAAGGTCAAGGTCACACTTAGAGATCAAAGGTCAAAATCCGTTCATCTGTACACTCGTGTCCGCTTCATAACTCTAACAATAATGGATGGATTTTCAAATAACTTCGCACAATTGCTCACCAAAAAAAGACGACATGTCGCGCACAAAATCCAGGTCCGTGGCTCCAAGATCAAGGTCACACTTAGAGATCAAAGGTCAAAATCCGTTCGTCTGTACTCGTGTCCGCTTCATAACTCTGACAATAATGGATGGATTTTCAAATAACTTCGCACAATTGCTCACCACAACAAGACGTGTCGCGCACAAAATCCAGGTCTGTGGCTCCAAGGTCAAGGTCACACTTAGAGATCAAAGGTCAAAATCCGTTTGTCTGTACACTCGTGTCCGCTTCATAACTCTGACAATAATGGATGGATTTTCAAATAACTTCGCACAATTGCTCACCACAACAAGACGACGTGTCGCGCACAAAATCCAGGTCCTTGGCTCCAAGGTCAAGGTCACACTTAGAGATCAAAGTTCAAAATCCGTTCGTCTATACAATCGTCTCCGCTTCATAACTCGGACAATAATCAACGGATTTTCAAAACTTTTTTTTTAAATATTTTTTAAATTTTATTTTATTTTATTTTTATTGTTTGTTTTGATTTTTTTTTTTTTTTAAATATATCTGTTGGTTTCATATTGCTCCAAGGTCAAGGTCACACTTACAGGTCACTTCGGGGGCATTTGTCACTTACTGTGACATTTCTTGTTAGTTACTAAAATGTTTACAAACTTTCATTTAAGCATCATTGACCTTTTTATTAGATCACCTGAGCCGAAGGCTATATTGGGATCACTCTTCGTCCGTCGTTGTTAACTTTTCTTCAAACAACTTCTCCTCAGAAACCGCTTGGCTAATTTTGACCAAACTTCCCACTCGAAAAAAACAATAAAAAAAAAACTTCTGGTACGTAAAATATTGAGTATGAAATTTGTAGGCTGTGTCCCGTTTCTTCCATGTACGGCGAATTTATTGTCGTACCTTATTTTTTTCCAAATCTAACAGCAGTGATGAATTATTTTTTTTTATTTTTTTTGTATTTAATATAAGTAAAACATGTAGGCTATTTAAAACAATGATGATTATCAAAATTATGGCCTCAAAATAATTCCCCCTTTCCTGTAAAATCGCGCTAAAATTCCCCCACCCAAGGGTGTGGGTCGCAGTCCCCCAAAACAGAGTGACGGCCCTGCCAGCTCTCATGGCTTGCGGAACGTCGGTGGTTCTACCCAGGTAACCAACCGCCTGGTTGGAGGGGCATCTGGGGTCTTCCTCCACCAATGGAAGCTGGAAAGTCGACATATGACCTTAGCTGTTGGTGCGACTATAAAATCCCAATTCAATTCAATTCAATTTTTCTACATCCATATTTCAAATAATTATTTGAACAATTGAAAACAATTCTGTTTGCAAATTTATAAAAATTACTAAATGTTGATTATGTAAAACCTTGTGATTCGTTCAGAACTTTTCTTATTTTTTTTTTTTTCAACTCCAATTTTTTTATTTATATTTAATTATATATTAGCAGGTTTAAAGTAAAAAACGATACTTGATTAATAAATTGAGATGCTAATTATAATTGATAAATTTATACTTCAAGATTTCCATGTCTCTTTCACATACTTTGACGGGGAATATAAATTCACAGAATTGTTGATTATATTAAACACATGCAATAGTAAAATTACAACTAAAGAAAATTTGAAAACACTATATTTTATTACATTTTATTTAATTACAAGATGATTTTAACTTCAGAACAATACTGGAATAATAAAATGAATGGATGTGCTAATTGTAATGCTTGATTAAGTTTAATATAAGTATGAGGAAAGTACCAGTATTAAAGATTACATAATTTTGATATGTTCAAAAAACAGTAAATTTCTGAATTTAAATAATGATTATAAATTTTATCTTGAAATTTTCAAATGCAAATCAGTTATTTTATTCACTCAGTTCATACATATACCTGAAAATATTGAAAAATGGGATTAGAGACATAACGTTAATAATTATGCATTTTACTTGTTTTAGTGTAATTAATAGACCTATAAGAAATACTCTCTGTTTGTTTGTTTGTTACACAGTTTGATCAGACAGGATCCTATACTGTGATACATCCTGTTTGATATATGTAAGGTGTCAATTATGTGATTGCTGGGGTGTTAATTATTTAATGACCCCCAATAAACAGCCATATAGTGTCCCACTTCCTTTGTGGATATATTGGATTAAAGATTTTATGGTTCTCTAAAAAAGTGGGTCATGTAATACTTAGTTAATGACTTCTCCTGCTCTGTTTTGACTGCCAGCAATTTATAAATTGATTACATCTGGTTAGACTTAAATTTGGGCATGATAAAAGCCAGTCAAGTATCATTTAAACCACATTCAAACGTTTATTAGTTTTGGTGAATTTTAATTTAATTTTCATAGTATTGATTTGAGGCTCCAGTAATATATTTTATTTAAGTGTTCATATGCTAAAGAGGCACAAGGTAATCTTGATTTTTTAAAGACTAAAAGCATCCCAATAGTTCTTCTACATTACTTGCATTTTTGCAAATCATTGTTAATTAATATTTGAATTGTTTAAATCAAATTGTATTTGCCTTCTAATTGTTGATTATATTACAACAATACTATATTTAAAGCTAACAGAGGTGTCCGCAACATGCCAATTTGTCCGCGGACGTATATGACCACACGTAAGTGTCCAATATGCCCGCAACAAGCGAATATCTTCGCGGTAAATTTATGGGGAGTCACAAACAATTTTTTTATATTGATCTGTAAATGTCGAAAGGTAGATTAGAGAGGAGATTTTGCTTACTAGTTTGTTAATTAACAAAATAAATAGACTTGTAGCAGAGTCGCTGACATATTCTTTTGTATGTGCACAGTTGTAAATCATTTAATTGAAAATAAAACTCGTCAGAATGACTTGTGTACTCTAACTACCAGTTATCAGAAGTTAGAGTATGGCAGACTGGTGAAATGAACATGCTACAAAACAAATAGAGTATGGTCTCATCTCATTGGTTGATTTAAACACCTTGATGGGCTGCGGCCATCTCGATGATTAAATCAGCCAAATCGATACACATAGAAGCAATTGATGTATCATAAATAATGATTTAATTAATTGGCATAAACCATTGTTAACAGTTATTTATGTTGATATAAAGAAAACAGATCTGAATAATAAAGATGAAGAATGAAAAACTGATAAATAATGAAAAGAATAAAATGAATGAAAAAAAAATAATGTGGAATTCTATAAAATAAAAAAAAGCAGCGCACAACATAATTCAGTGGTACCCTATATATAGGCGTTGAGCGATTTAACATGAGAGAACAGGTGAAATAGCTGAGTGGTAGATTTTTAGATCACCTGAGGTCAAGGCGAGGGCCAATTTTGACCAAACTTCACATGGATGAATGCTTATTAGATTTGTTAAAATTAGGTCATCGCAACATCCTTAAAAAGTCTTCTTCTCTAAAACCACAAGGCACAGAGCTCTCATGTATTACATGTAGCATCAGCTTATGGTCCTCTACTAAGTTTGTTCAAATGGTGACCCTGGGGTTTCAATTTGGCCCCACTCCGGGGCCACAGGTTTACATAAACTTATATAAGAAAAAAGTAAATCTTCTTCTCTGAAACTGAATGAGCCAGAGGTTTAATATTTTGCATTACTATAAGATTATGGTCCTTTACCAAGTTTGTTCAAATGGTGACCCTGGGGTCACATTTGGCCCCGCTCCAGGGGTCACATGTGTATAGGGAAAACTTTAAAAATCTTCTTCTCTGAGACTGCTTGAGCCAGGTGTTTAATATTTTGCATTTGCTATAAGCTAATGGTCCTCTACCAAGTTTGTTCAAATGGTGACACTGGTGTCAAATTTGGTTCAGCCGCGGGATCACAGTTTTACATAGACTTATATAGGAAAAAAATCAAAATTCTTCTTCTCTAAAACTACAAGAGCCAGAGTTTAATATTTTGCATTTACTATAAGATTATGGCCCTTTATCAAGTTTGTTTTAATGGTGACCCTGGGTCACATTTGGCCCGCCCTGGGGGTCAAAGTTTTACATAGACTTGTATAGGGAAAAACTTAAAAAAATCTCTTAAACTGCAAGAGCCAGAGGTTTAATACTTTGCATTTGCTATAAGCTTATGGTCCTCCACCAAGTTTGTTCAAATGGTGACCCTAGGGGCACATATTTTACATAGACTGGTATAGGAAATTTTTTAAAAAATCTCCTTCTCTGAAACCACAAGGCACACAGCTCTCATATATTACACATAGCCCTGGGGTCACATTTGGCCATGCCCCAGGGTTACACTCTTCCACCTTCATTTTGCATTTGATCTTTACCAAACTGTGTCAGTGTCTTTATATCAATGTTTTTAACACAACAGAGGCCACATTTCTTGAACGATCTTGCACAGATTGTATATGACCATGAGATTTGGAGAAGTTTGATAATGGGCGAGTACTCAGGTGATCGATATAGGGCCATCTTGGCCCTCTTGTTTGAATTATTCCCCTTTGGAAAAAAGTTTAATCCGAAACTTAACCTTGCCTTTTACAATTGATTGTGGCTAATAATTATCAAAGTTCTAGGTTTACAACAACGAAAGCGGTGCTCTTGTTTATGATAGAGTTTTAACAAATGATATAAAATTAACCCATGAAGGTTTACATTCAGAAATAACATGCTGTTGAGTTTTAATATTTCAAACCAAATGCATGAAATGTATACGTGTGTTTTTACAAAAATACTATAAACAACTATTACAAATCAGTTTGCTGGAAGTTATTGCTTTTTAACTGATATTTTCAGTATACCACTGCGGACAGTTTGTTTATACGGTGTGTTGCAGTGTCGGTGCCCAGACTCGGGCATCAGCATCTTTTCCAGCCTTCAATGAAATGGCAGTGGTATACATATGGATTTTTGAGATGACATGTAAGTTGATACTCATGTAACTAGAAATTATTTTAAACCAAAACCTATTTTGATTACAGATCACACATGCATCATGTTCAAAATCCCTAAAAAATTCGGTGAATCATATTTTCAACACTTTGTCCGCCAGTCCTTTCACCAGTCCCTCTGTCTCTCTTTTATTGCCCATAGCATAATTTGGAACTACTAATGGGACTGGAATGAAACTTCACGCAATAATAGAGGGCAATGAATGGGAAGTGTAAGAACCATAACTCTTCATTCAAATTAGAGTTATTGCCCATTAGAATGTTATACTTATAATTTTTGTCTGGAGCTGTCGACATCTTTGCATATCTGATGACAGTGCGCATTATGAGAATGATGAAGTTTGCAACATCACAAGTAGATGAATTTCAATGAATGAAGGCATTGAAACGTTGATATTTAGAAATGTTCTTAATTGTTTCATTTGGTTAAAAGTTTGCCATGTAACATTTCTGGTCTGCCTGGAGAGAAAACAAATGTTGCTGTCTAAACATTATTTAATTATTGATTGAATAGCAAACTGTATATTAATATTAATTCTAACACTACCTCCGCAGTCTTTCATATACACAAAGAAGAGAGACAGCTGCATATTATTCTATGATAAAATACAGCTCTTCCATTAATTCCCTGCGTATATTTCATCCGTTGGAAGCGCCACGTTACATGACGCCACTTGGTAAATATATGTCACGAAGACAAACTCAACAGTAATTTTAATGAAATTTTACAAAATACTTGCCATGCTCCCAAACCGTGCACATCCCCGATATAAACCCATCATATGCATCAGTACATATAACATTATTAAGCATCTTGAACAAGCTGAGAACGTTTGACGTCATATAGCGCAAACTATATGACGTAAGTAATGACTTAATTGTTTGTCATTTGACTCTAGAGTGCATACGGGGGCGCCCAGTGAAACAGCCTTTAAACATAGCAGCCTGATTACCTTGACCTCCAAGATAATTTATAGTACCCCATTAAAAGTGTAAACAATGGGGTTATTGTTGTGTTAGAATCGAAATAATAAATACATACCTGTATTTTATCGGTGAATAAAATACAGTTAGTCATTCGGATGCGAGTAATTAAGTCACTCGTGCTAACGCACTCGTTATTTAATTACTACGCATCCAAACTCTTAACTGTATTTTATTCACCGATAAAACACAGGTACCTATTTATTATTTCTTAAGTAAACAAAATAAATATATATATTTGGCTGGGAGTTGATGGCGTGCTCCTGTAATCCAGTTACTTGGAAGCCAGAGTCTGAGGGCGGGGTCTTACTATCAGAGTGAATATGTCGATCGGACATCCGCACTAAGCCCGGCATCAATATGGGCTGCCCGGGGGAGCCCAGGCATGTCCAGTATATAAGGAGGTAAGTATCGGTTTGCGCTCGTGACTAGGCACCTGATAGTAGCCAGTCCAATAAAACTTTTTTTATATATATAAATATATATTTTTAATAACCATCTTTTCTATTTGCAGATTCATGTTCTCAAGGTCTTCGTGGAAAAAAATATTCCAAGCCCGGTAGGACTGTCTTACCAACTTTCAGTGCTGTAACCTGAGGTTAGTATATGTATAAAATCTCAGCCTTCTTTTTTTTTTTTTAAATTTTACTAAAGGTGATATGGTTGTCATTTTATGACCCAGCCTTATTTATAGGCAAACAATTTGCAAGTTATGAGGTTGTGTTAAACCAACTATTGTTTTCAAGTTATTGCTTTCTAAGTACTTTTTATGCACCATTTAAACAAGTTAGAGGAGATGACATACATATATAGCATTAGGCTTGTCCATCCCATCTGTGCTTACATATATGTACATATATCCCGGTTTTGTGTCTGAGCCATAACTCAACCATTGAATGGATAATAAAGATATTGGACAAAAAAAGGATTAAAAAGCAACATTTTTGTATTAAGTCACTGGTTATTGAGAAATAGGTTGCCAGTGTTGGGATAAAATTGTGTGGTGTAAATGCATTGCTGCCTGTATTCTATTAGATTAATTTTGGTTTAATCTACCACCATAGATTATGTGTTTTGATCAAGGTCTATTCTAATGAAATGGTGTATTTGGCAATGATAAACAACTCTAGTAAAATAGTTTGATGAACCAGTATAATAAAATAGTCACTGACATTTATAAACCAGTCTAGTAGAACAGTCACTGACATGGATGAACCAGTCCAGTAGAATAAATTAACTGACATGGATGAACCAGCCCAGCAGAATAATTTAACTGACATGGATGAACCAGTCCAGTAGAATAGTCACTGACATGTATAAACCAGTCTAGTAGAATAATGTTACTGACATGGATGAACCAGTCCAGTAAAATAATCACTGACATGTATAAACCAGTCTAGTAGAACAGTCACTGACATGGATGAACCAGTCCAGTAGAATAAATTAACTGACATGGATGAACCAGCCCAGCAGAATAATTTAACTGACATGGATGAACCAGTCCAGTAGAATAGTCACTGACATGTACAAACCAGTCTAGTAGAACAGTCACTGACATGGATGAACCAGTCTAGTAGAACAGTCACTGACATGGTGAGTCCAGTAGAATAGTCACTGTCCAGTAGAACCAGTCTAGTAGAATGGTCACTGACATGGATGAACCAGTCTAGTAGAACAGTCACTGACATGGATGAACCAGTCCAGTAGAATAGTCACTGACATGTATAAACTGGTCTAGTAGAATAATGTTACTGACATGGATGAACCGGTCCAATAGAATAGTTACTGACATGTATAAACCAGTCTAGTAGAACAGTCACTGACATGTATGAACCGGTCCAGTAGAATAAGCACTGCCATGTATAAACCAGTCTAGTAGAACAGTCACTGACATGGATGAACCAGCCCAGCAGAATAATTTAACTGACATGGATGAACCAGTCCAGTAGAATAATTTAACTGACATGGATGAACCTGTCCAGTAGAACAGTCACTGACATGGATGAACCAGTGCAGTAGAATAGTCACTGACATGTATAAACCAGTCTAGTAGAACAGTCACTGACATGGATGAACCAGTCCAGTAGAATACTTACTGAGATGTATAAACCAGTCCAGTAGAATAGTCACTGACATGTATAAACCAGTTTAGTAGAACAGTCACTGACATGGATGTACCAGTCCAGTAGAATAGTTACTGACATGTATAAACCGGTCTAGTAGAATAATGTTACTGACATGGATGAACCAGTCCAATAGAATAGTCACTGATATGTATAAACCAGTCTAGTAGAACAGTCACTGTCATGGATGAACCAGTCCAGTAGAATAGTCACTGACATGTATAAACCAGTCTAGTAAAATAATGTTAAGAAATGGATGAAACAGTCCAGTAGAATAGTCACTGACATGTTAGAACCAGTCTTGTTAAATAGTGTAACTGTCGTGGATGAACCAATCTATAATTATAGTGTAAGTGTCATGGATGAACCAATCTAGCATAATGTGAAAAGGCCCCTAACCATTTTTTATAGCAATTCTTATAGTAGATGTGATTCTTCAGGGGCTGGCGTGGCGCAGTCGGTAGCGCGGCGGATTTGTAACCGGAGGCCCCGGGTTCAATCCTCCGTGGTGCCACTGAGTTCCGTCGGTGTGTTCTTGGGCAAGACACTTTACCTTAGCCTCGTCCGTCGGATGGGGACGTAAACCGGGCGGTCCCGTGTATCGGTCTATCCTCCGAGCACGTTAAAGAACCATAGGAATCTATTCGATAATAAGAGTAGGGCAGGTTCCCGGATTCCTATGTATCCTTCCCCTCTCTCTGGGGCGGCTCTAAATAACCTATACTGTGTTGATGAGCCGTTAAACAACATTCAATTCAATTCAATTCTAATTTCTTCTTCTTATTTGCAGCTGGCAGTAGAGGTTGCTATGATACAGCAAGGCATATCTCGGGTACAAGCGGAATTCACCATGTGGATGAAACACTAAATCTAAATGCCAACCGGACTTAAAAGTGTAGTGTAGTCATTTTCGGACAGTATCGAAATATCACTGCCAGGTAGCACACCTGGAACATCATCATATATATACTATTTAATTGACAATACAAGCACAGGCTTATAGTCATGATAGTACAACAAATAATAATGGTTCTAGTTTTATATTGTGTATGAACAAAACAAATTGCTGATTTTGGTCATAGTTTAAGTTACTTATTTGTTTAATATGAAGATAATGTTTCTAAATTAATTTGGGCAGAGGCAGAACAACACAGCTTTTCTTTTCTGCATATGTATAGTATTTGTCTTTCTTTGCAAATTCAAGTTCAAACAAATGACATTTTTGAAGCTATTGACTTTATTGTAATTAGGGCTTTCCACTTTTCAGTGGAAAGACCTTTTGTTTTCGTTCTGTTTCTTCTTCTTCTTATTATTATTCTTTTCTTCTTTTTCTTCTTCTGTCAGCCACTTTTCATAGTAATACTGGTCGCAGGACCTTAACATTTTACACAATGGTAGAGCTCAGTCTGGAATAGTGTCCCGAAGCTTTTGGGGTCATGACGTCATTCAAGATGGCCGCCAGTGACGTCATCAGTCAAATTTTGTTATCGCTAGATCTCAAACATTTATAGTCCGATTTGAATGAAACTTTCACAGATTGTAGGGTTAAGGGTCTAGTTGTGCAAGAATGTAAAAACGTATCTCTGTGTAATAACGTCTAGACGTCAGTGACGTCAAAATGTTATGAAAAGTCCTTTTTTTCAGTGATTGCATTTTTCATGCTTTTTTTACTGTAAAATCCATCAGTGTCATTGTTTCAGTCGACGCTGACAGTTTTAACGTCATGACGTCATTCAAAATGGCTGCCAATGACGTCATTTAAGAAATATTGTAATCGCTATATCTCCTTCATTTATTATTGGACTTTGATGCAACTTTCACAGCCTATAGGGAATTAGGTTGGGTTGTGCAAGAATGTCAATAACTGTCATGACGTCATCCATGATGGCCACCATTGACGTCATGCTACAAATATTGTTAGCGCTAGTTCTCAAACATTTATAGTCGGATTTATATGAAACTTTCACAGATTGTAGAGTTCAGGGTCTAGTTGTGCAAGAATGTAAAAAACCTGTCTCTAGGTAATAACGTCTTGACGTCAGTGACGTCATAATGTTATGAAAATCCGTTTTTTCACTGATTACATTTTTGAAGTTGTTTTACTGCATAATCCATCAATGTCATTGTCTCAGTCGACGCTGACAGTTTTTACGTCATGACGTCATCCGAAAATGGCCGCCAATGACATCATTTAAGAAATCCTTTAATCGCTATATCTCCTTCATTTATCATCGGAATTTGATAAAACTTTCACAGTTTGTAGATATCTGAGTCCAGTTGTGCTATAATGTGGAATGATGTTATGTCGTCATCAAAGATGGCCGCCAGTGACGTCATAAATGAACTATTTTTTTGTCTATATCTTCTCTATTTATTATCGGATTTGAATAAATATTTCCAAGATTGTACAGTTTAGGGTCCGGGTGTGCAAGAACGTCATACGGTATCCCGACGTCATGACGTCAAAATATTCAGAAATTCTTTTTTTCTCACTGATTGCATGTTCGAAGTTATTATTTTCGATATAAATCAATCGGTGTCTTCGTCTTCAACAACTCTGACAGTTGTGACGTCATGACGTCATTCAGACAGGAAAGCCCGTTTGATCAGGTTTCTGATCAAAATCTAGTTGTATTTGAAGTTGAATTATATTAATTCATACTGTTTCAGGTTATGACTTGATAACTGTTATGCCATCAGTATGTTCCTGGGATGGTAAATAATTTGAGAACAACAATCTACACTTTTTTCAATTAATTTACATACAAATATTTTAGCAGAGTAAAAAATATAATTGAATTATTTTTATAAAAACAAACATAAAACATTAATTTTATAAAAACAAACATAAAACATTAAAAGGCAATTCTGTGGGCCTTGGTTTATAAAAAATCCTGCTTAAGGAAACGTATTTTTACAAACTCTACAAGCAATATTTTAATAGTTATATTGCCGATATTTGAATTGTTTGGGTGTTTGTTAACTATTTATCATGCTTACTATCATCAAAGAAGTATTTGAGTGAGATTTTTGTAACCATTAGTAATATTTAGGACACATTCAAGTCCTTTTTATTTGCAGTAGCATCAGAATGTTCATATGTTCGGGGTTCAGGGTCAACTGAATATTTTCCATTTTTGATAAAAAAAAATCATATAATTTGTTTTACTTGCCACACATATTTTTAAAATCTTGGATTTTTTAAAAACTTATAGTGTCATTATTTTTTCATAACTTCCATATTGGATATCAATGTTAATATTTATTTAAAAAGCTCGAAGCAAATCGAGTTCGCATGTAACTAATTGCTATACTCCCGTAGGAACGTATTATGTTGTGACATTTACCGTTTGTCGGTCTGTTCGTTCGTCTGAATGTCTGTTAATTTTTTGCAAGGTATAAGGTCTACAACAATGAAAAACATCTTCAGCATGATCCAAAAAAAAACACATCTTATAAAGGACCATAACTCCCTGAATTATACTGTTTGAATTATTTCCCTTTGAAAAAAAGTGTAACCTGGAACTCAACTTATAATTTACCAATGATTGTAATTGTGGCTAATAACTTTCAAAGCATTAGATCTGCTTGTTATTGCACTTATAATTTATTTAATTTTTACATATGTTTCCACTGTTTTTAATTTATTTATTACATCTTGCAGAAAACAAATATAAAAGAAAAACTCAAAATTGTATTTAAAGGGACACCAGGCAGTCTTGAATTTTTAAAAACTAGCGGCATTCCAATATTATATTTAAACCTATAGTAGAATAAGAAGAGAAAGTTGAAAATTTCATTTAATTATATGCAAGCAGGTGTAAAGTTTTATCTCAACCAATCCCATAAAAAGCAAATACATAAAATTGTTATGAAGTATCTGTTTTATATTTATGTATATTTAATAGATTTTAATTATATGTTCAATAGATGATATCTTGTTATATATATATATATACAGGTATTTATTTTGACTAGCTCATTTAACTTGGGCCCCGTGTGGTTCCCGGGGGCCCCCGTTTGGTCACGGGGCAAAGAAGAGGGCCACTGTAGACCCCTTTGGAGGGGTAGGCAGAGGGGTAGAATCCCCCCAAATTCATGTTCATTTTATCATTTTTTGTTCATGTTCATTAAAGGTCTTCATCATGATCCGTGCATTGTTTCAGGTGCTATCTTACTCGCATCAAAAGAGCAGTGACAGAAAAACAATAAACATGGCTCCAGCATAAATGGAGTTTCTACGATAGAATTTGTAGCAACTATGCAGTTCAGGGTGAGAAGGTTCTAGGCCCATTTTCCATATTTTATCTCGATGTACATGGAAGATGAGCCTGGCATGTTCATGCCTGTTAGGCGCCATATAACCTTTTCATATGTTGGTGTGCCTTAAAACCCCAATTCAATTCATTTAACTTGTATCTTGCTTCGACTCTGTGCACAGCAGTAGTTATCAAGTTGAGATATACATCTGTAATATCATATCCATATTGCAATGCAAATTACAATTTTATAGATAAAATAAATAACCCTGTCAATTTATATTATAAATTGTCTTGTTTGTTAATCCCCAGCAGTTAATATCTTGGCAAGTTCAAAGGCTAGGCACACATGATTGCATTTTGTGTTACAGTGTTTGAATGTTAAATAAATCTTTATTTTGTTTAAATTACGGCATCCCTTTAGTTTTTCAACTTGACTTGCATATTTGCAAATCATTATCAATATTTCAATAGTTCAAAGCAAATTGTTTCGGCATTTTAATAGATGTTGATCATATTGAACCAATAATATATTTAAACCAATGGCAAAATAACAAAGAAAAACTTCAAAAATCCCAAGTGTTTTTACCTAGATTTAGATATATGCAAGCAGGTTTAAACTCAAAATAATACTGGATTACTAAACGGAGGTGCGTTATTCATTCTTCATAAAAACTTCAAAAATTGTCCTCTCTCCCTTTGAATGTGGTATTTATAGATACAAAATCATCCCTAGCAATGTTTGTGGTCGTTATTCTGTTTTTTGCCCCGTGTGGTTTCCGGGGGCCCCCGTTTGGTCACGGGGCAAAGAATAGGGCCACTGCATATCCCTTTAGAGGGGTAGGCAGAGGGGTAGAATCCCCCCAAATTCATGTTCATTTTATCATTTTTTGTTCATGTTCATTAAAGGTCTTCATCATGATCCCTGCATTGTTTCAGGTGCTATCTCGCTCGTATCAAAAGAGCAGTGGCAGAAAAACAATAACGTGGCTCCAGCGTAGATGGAGTTTCTACGATAGAATTTGCAGCAGCTCTGCAGTTCAGGGTGAGAAGGTTCTAGGCCCATTTTCCATATTTTATCTCGATGTACATGGAAGATGAGCCTGGCATGTTCATGCCTGTTAGGCGCCATATAACCTTTTCATGTGTTGGTGCGCCTTAAAACCCCAATTCAATTCAATTATTCTGTTTTTGAGCAAAAGTATACGTTAGTTTTGATAAACCCAGTTATCTGACTTAAATGGTAATAAAACAGGATAAGCGATCAATTTACCTATGTTTATGGCCATTATTATATCTTTTCGAGCAAAAATGTAGGTTAGTTTCGATAAACCGAGTGATAAGGTTAGTTTAGCTAGTTATCAAAAGTAATGGTGGAAAACTAGGATAATCAATCAATTAACCTATGTTTATGGGCATTACCCGTCTGTAGAATTTCCGATGTAAGAATCGGAATTTTCATGGAAATATATCGAAAATCGCATCAAATGTTCGGAAAACAAGTCCAAATTTGGAAATACACATATTTTTTCGGAATATCTGTAGGACTTCGCAATTTTTTCCGCGGACAATATTCGGACATTATAATAATTTTCGGCAAATGAGAACTTAGTCAAATTTTCATTCGGAACGTGCTTCAGTGTGACAGTCATTTTTTGATTCTGAAAAGAACTTTCAATTTTTTAGCATTGGTCGTTTTTTAGTACAATTATTCTTTTGAATGAAACATTTGCAGTGACATCGATGTGTTTTGTAACGCGTATACACCAATATGGATTTTAACATTTTATTTAATGTTATGATGATTGAATTGGATTTTATAGTCGCACCAACAGCTAAGGTCATATGGCGACTTTCCAGCTTCCACTGGTGGAGGAAGACCCCAGGTGCCCCTCCAGGCAATTTTCGTGCACGGGCGGGCACCTGGGTAGAACCACCGACGTTCCGCAAGCCAGCTGGATAGCTTCCTCACATAAAGATTCCTAGGCCCCTAACCACTCGGCCACGGACGCACCCCTTTATTTAATGTGAAATTGACTCAGATTCGTGACAGGTAATTTTAACTTAGAAATCGTTATGCAATGTGTGCTCTACTCTAACAAAATAGATTTTATTTCATCGAGAAGTGAGAAAACTTTATATTTTCATGAATGCGAATCTACGACTCATTTTTTTAGTTAGGAAAAGTTATTTCCAACTTGTAGTAGTTTTGAAAAAAATGACCACCTGACATTTTTCACTAAATGACAACAATTCTGAAATACTTGACCAGTTTTAAAATCTATAGCTCATTTTCTTAGTTAGACTAGTTAAGGTCAGATGATATATATTAAACAGTTATTTTCTAAACAAATTAAAAAAAATTGTTTTTGATCATGATTGATAAAAAAAAGGAGTTCCGGCAGTGAAAAAAAAACACTATATTTCGCACGTATGAAATACCGCTTTTATTTCATCTCTAAAATCCACTTTTTCACTGCTAAGCGTAAAATAAATTGTTTTACATAATTTGTAGCACATTTTAGGCCATATATGATGGTCGATTTTTTTTGTTGTAGTTCGATATTTTCTTTTTAATACATGGCAATTCTACACTATAACAGGATTTTTAATACTGTAATGTACTATAATATAAAACCCCTGACTATGCTATATGCAAATAAGTACTACAATTGTTTTTAATTAGTTCATGTCTGTCTAAAAAAATGGTATATATTGTAAAACATCTTACTCCCAGATAGTACTAAATTATATTCATGATACATTTTTAGTTTAAACTTATATTTATTTTACATGGATTGTAACGAACACTCTATGAACTTATTTGGATCACTGTCTTCCTGGGTAGAACCAGTACTAAGCAAATGCAGTTAAAGTGTCTTGCTCAGAGAAACAACGCATATGACGCAATGGCGGGGATCGAACCCATGACTTCTCGATCATGGGTCCAACTCTATACCATTAGACCACAGCGCTCCACTTTTTACACTTTTTAACCCATATTGATCATGAATACTTGAGATTAGCTAATTAATACATACATCCAACACTCAAACTAATGAATTTATGATATCCATATGCTAATATCTTATTCTGATCACAAATTAAGACTTTATAGGCTGGCTGTGTTACAGTTAGTCATGTGACTCATTAGCCAATAAAACTGGTGCTTCTATATTCAAACACAAACGCAGTGTGTTTATACAAAAAGTTCTGTCGTATTTATTTGGAACAATAATAAATGATTATGAAATATATTGTTTTATAAGTGACTTGGGAGTGATACATTAACTTATAAAACAAGGATATAAATGTACATTATTCATGGAGGATACCATTAAAGTAAGTATTGTTATACCCCCGCTTCGAAGAAGTGGGTCGAAGCGGGGGCTATATAGGAATCACTTTGTCGAGTCGCGTTTTATTATTTAACAGATAATAGTGACATGGTTGCATATTTGCTTTTAATTTTTGGTATGATGTGAAAATACGTTATGAAACCCACATAAGGTTACATTCCACTAATTATACAGTCTTCATAAGGTTACACTCCACTAACTTTTACACAAGATTTCGCAAAGTTTTTAATTATTTGTCCTGTTATTTAACAGATAGTGGTTGCATATGTTCTTTTTCATCTTTTATGACGCGAAAATATGTAATAATAACCTCATAAAGTTATGCACTACTAATTGTAAGACCTCATAAGATTAAACACCACTAATTTACGTTGTGTCCCGTCGCTTCCCGTTGCATTATTTAACAAATAGTGGTTGCATGGTTGCATATTTGCTTTTCCTTTTTGGTATTTTGTGAAAATACATTATGAGAACCACATAAGGTTACATTCTACTAATTATACAGATTTCTTAAGGTTACACTCCACTAATTTTTACATATGATTCCACTGTTTTGAATTATTTCTCCTGTTATTTAACAGATAATGGTTTCATATTTTCTTTTTCTTTTTTTATGATTTGAAATACATAATGAAATCTTCATAAAGTCACACACTACTAATAGTTACATGGTTGCATATTTGCTTTTCATTTTTGTTACATGTATGATGTGAAAAAACATTTTGAAAACCACATAAGGTGACATTCCACTAATTACAAGACTTCATAAGGTTACACTCCACTATTTTTTACATAAGATTGCACTTAGTTTTTAATTATTTGTCCTGTTATTTAACAGATAATGGTTGCATATGTTCTTTTTCTTTTTTTATGATGTGAAAATACGTAATAATAACCTGATAAAGTTATACACTACTAATTTTAAGACCTCATAGGGTTACACTCCACGAATTTACGTTGTGTCGCATTGCTTCCCGTTGCATTATTTAATAAAATAATGATTGCATGGTTGCATATTTGCTTTTCCTTTTTGGTATTTTGTGAAAATACATTATGAGAACCACATAAGGTTACATTCCACTAATTATACGAACTTCATACGGTTACACTCCACTAATTTTTACACACCATTTTACTAAGTTTTTTAATTATTTGTTCATATTTTTTATGATTTGAACATACATAATGAACACTTCATAAAGTTACACACTATGAATTTTAATACCTTATAAGGTTACACTCCACTAATTTACGTCGCTTCCCGTCCTTTCCTGTCCCGTTGTATTATTTAGCAGAAAAAGTTTGCATGGTTGCATATTTGCTTTTCTATTTTCTATTAATCAGATAATTGTTGCATATTTTCTTTTCCTTTTTCTTATTTAATATGTGAGAGTCCACATATTTTTTAATTACTTGTAATTGAGACTCTGCTCAGAACAGCCTTCAGAGTATTCCCATGCATCCATATCAAGGAAAGTATACCTATTCTGACTGGACACCAATGCGGTAGTATTAACAACCTCATAATATATATAATATTATAAACACAAACAGGTATTCTAATATACATAAAACAGTGGAAATTGCATTGATTCAGTACTGTACTGTATTTACAGTTCACTGTACACATTCAACAAAAACAAGTTATTTCGATAACTATTTGAATGTAAATTGTACAACAAAATTTGAGTTCATTTTGTGTAAATGGCGATAATGCATATAAGTGATGTAACTAGGCAGACCATTTTGGACACAAACACGTTCGCCTATTGGAGAAAACGTTACTTCAAAACTGGCAGCTACAAGGCTTAGTTTTACTATATCAGTACAAAGGGATATTTACTATATCAGTACAAAGGGATAAAATACATTATATACATTTGTAGCAGGCCATATGAACCTCTGGTAAATACACGTATGTATGATTAATATAAGTAATAGATATTCTTCTGCAGAAATTTGAAAGCGAACTATTTACCGAAGAAAATCAGATTATCTGATATTTCAAATTATTCTGGAAATCTAGCATCAATTGGAATAATTTCCGCAACAGAATTGCAATATTCAAGTTACGAAGAAATGCCGATGTCCAAATATTTTCAAAAAACAATGCCGATGTCCGAATATTTTCCAAAGGAAATACCAGACGTCCAAATGTTTTCCAGAGAAAATGCTTTTGTCTGAGTTTTAGGCAAACTATTGCCGATGTCCAAATATTTTTCGAAGAAGCACATTTTTGGACAATTTTGTCCAAAGATATCGGAAAGCCAAAGACTTTATCGGAAAGCCAAACCAAAGACTTTCCGAGGAAAATGAATTTATCAGTGGAAATTCTTTATTATTTATTTTCGAAGTCCGACTTCTTTTCTAGTAAAACTTCTGTCCATTACTCCAAAGACTGGAATTCTGAATTTATTCCGCAGACTTAATTCGGAATTACGTGGAAATTATAGAGACGGGTAACCTAGGTTTTTCAAGCGAAAGTATAGTTTTTATAAGTTTCGATAAATCAAGCGAAAATAGTTATCGAACGTAACTGTCGAGAAACTAGGATAATGATCAACTCACTTATGTTTATGGCTTTTATACTATGTTTTCGAGCAAAAGCATAGGTTGGTTTCAATAAACATAATCTATCTGTTCATGTCCAGACAAACACAGTATTCTTGAATATTTATAAGTTAAAAGGTTAAAACTATATAGTTACACAGTATATTGCTGTCTAGGGTGTTCCCACAGATACCGGTTTAAAAAAAAAAAAAAAATAAGTCTTATATTCTATTAAATACAGTATTTAATAGAATATAAGACTTTTTTTTTTTTTTTTAAACCGGTATCTGTGGGTGTTCCTACGATCACTGGTTGGCCATGATAAGTTCTGGCCTCCGGTGACGGTGATGTGGAATAAGTGCAATTTGATATCTATTTGACTTTTAGATACGGTGTGTGGTATTACTTCTCTGATTAAGAATTGAACAAACATAATCCATTCATTCTTTTTCATAACCTTAGGTACTTATTTATTCTGTTTATGAGGTTGACGAACTTGATGCGACATCTTGTCCCTGTTTAGAAAATATCACGGAGAACGTAAATTTGAGATGTCCCAATTGATATTTTAATCGGCTTATATACAGCATGTAATGCAAACACATAAGACTACATATATTACTTTTTTTATTTAAACAAATGATACGGTAAATAAAGAGTTTAAATAATCATAATATATCGATCATTATGACATAATATAACCACGAGGAAAAAAACAAAACAAAGAAATTGTGCAAAAACGCAGGATACGAAACTGGCACATTTCTCCCGTTTCGTTGTGTTTTTCCGGTCTAATATATAAATATTCATGGTACTTAGTTTGAATACCGTTATTTTTTATAAATTTAACACTTATAACCCGAGAAAGACGTTATTTGAAAATTATTCGTAATTGGAGGGGCCGTTTACGAATTCGCAAATGGCGTGTCGATAATTCGGAATTATCGAGTATTCGTAATTGGCGTGCTACACAGACACTAGAAATAGAAAGAAAGTGTGCTTTATTAGGCTGTTTTTGTAAATTAGGAATCCCGTACATAGTTGGAAATTTGTTTTGCTTTTCATCTACTCCAGCTTTAATAGTGCTTCATTGAGTTTTATATCCGGACAAACCTTTGCAAAGGTTTATTATCATAACCTTGATTTACTTAAAGTATTGTCAGAACTCTTCTGCTACAAGGTCTGTCACAACGTGAATACTATGGTGACTATATGTACAGACTTTTAAAGATTATTAGTCATTATCACATTCATACAATTTGTGTTAAACTTGTTAACAAACATAACAAATAGGATATGACCCTATCATTCTGCAATGCACTGCATGTTTAGATGTTGACCCATTTACAGTTCGCCACAGTGCTTTACAATTAATGTTGCGATGACCCGACATATTTTGAACCCTATGATGACTTCTACTCACAGGCATTTATTAGAATATATAATATAGAAGGCTAGATAGAATATAGTTATAGTATATGTATATAGAAAGGGCCTTCTTCTGCTCTCTATCTCTATCCTTCTATACTATATATCGTAATGAATGCATGTGCTTATACCTAAATAAGGCAAGGGATGGTAGCGCCTACTTTTTGACTTTAATATTGTCTTATCGTCATCATTCTTTTTTTGTCCTGGCTTCTGACAAGTATTTGCTTTGTGGCTTTCAGGGAATTTCTATTCATATATACATGATCATTTTGTGTTTTACTTATATTGCCTACTAATTGCTATTAATACTTCCTAGTTTGTAAGGGTTATAGCCTGGCTGGTCGAATTTTATTGGAATGAAAATAGGGTAAGAGTGAGGTATGGTGCACTCTAGAACCTGGTTTAACCCCAGCAGCCTTTATGTCACTGACCATTCCAAGGAGGTACCCATATTGTCACTGACCATTCCAAGTAGGTACCCATATTTCAACCGTTTGAGTTTGCCATTTAGCATACTTTTCTCTTTTCTATCCTTGTGATTGGTGTTTGTTTCAAATACGTGTGTTTGGTTGACTGACTGTGTTCTGTGAATGTTATATTTCCTTCTCGACTTTTATACCATAATTTGTTTCTGACTCGAAATAGGATATGGATCACATTTAGTGATACTTATAGTTTTAAACTGTAAACATGATTCTATTACACTATTTAATATATTGCGTCCCATGGATCAAGGCGATACTAACCGTAGGAAAATATTTAAGTTCATGATGTATTTGAGAAACGTTGACAAACTTCTTAACCAGAAGTTGCCTGTTCAATCAAAACCTAGAATTGAACTCAAGGTCACAGAAACACCAGTGTTGGTTAGACAGTTTATGATCATATGTAACAAAAGCGCAAATTTCAAATAAATTATTTAGGTAGTATTTAAGATGTTTTGGAGAAACTCTGTCAGACGTCATACCCAAACACTGACGTCGTTCAATCGCCTTCCTACGAAACTAGTCAATAAAAACCCCGTTATTTTTCTGATAAATACAATCATACGACTGTGACAAAATAGTGAACCAATTTGAAAGTTTACAATTTGATAAGACAGTAATTGCAGTAACTAATATTCTATTGTCAAGGTAAATTAAAGGTCCATAACTGTATTAAGAAATCTTAAAGCTACCATCGAACGGATTCTAAATATCTGCCAGTATGTTAATTTTATTAAGACTTCACACTAAACGATATGGTTTAAACCCTACACAATAAAGATAGTTGTTGCAATAATCATATTTTCTAAGTAAATTAAGGGCCATACCTCTATTCCAAAGTGGCAAAACAATTTGATGTATCATAAATATTATTAACATATACTTGTATCCTTTTTGTATATACAATTTCCACCAAAAATGTTGTTTAATTTTCAACAAAACTTGATTAATTAACATAAACTCAACACAAAAACGTATTTTCGTAGATAATCAGGGGCCATACCTCTATTTAGAAAAGGCAAAGGTACACATTGATCGTAAGGAAGTGATGTCTGTTTGATATAAGGTTTCACAGCTTTTAAGTTAAAATCTAAAATAAGATAAAGAAGTTATCAAAAACTTGCACCTAAGCTTTACCCAAAATGTGCATTTTTGTTAAGTAATTCAGGGGTCATAACTCTATTCTGAAAAGGAGAAAATCAGCCTTGCTCGTAAGAAAGTGGCATCTTAACGATATAACACTTCGCAGTAAAGTTGGTTTTAACCGAAAACAATTTATAGGAGTTATTAACAACGTGCATGAAAGCTTTAGCCTAAAGGTGGATGCCCGTCCCTCCCTCCACCCATCTGCCCGCCATCTTCAATCCTGAAACCACTTTTGTTTTAAAAAAAAATGAAAATTGCATTCGGCATAAACAGAATATAATCAGGCGTGCTGATGTCTTATTTATGTACAAAACAAAATCATATCGCTAAAATATAAACTTGTACACATTTTTTCTTTGAATATCAATATTTTCTTATCACTTTTGGGCTTCCGTAGAAATCGCGTTGGTGTTACGAAATGCAAGGAAAACCATTCATCCATACATTCATCCATACAGTGGTTTCGTATAGAGTACAGTTTCTGCTATTGATATGCAAAACATCACGAGTATATCTTTCCGGGTAAACCAAAAGTGTTTTTTTGCACGATACGAGAAGTTGGGTCCCTGCCTACTACTTGAGAAAATGGTTTACTAACTATCATTTATTATGAAGCAAAATAATATATTTGAACGTAACTCAAGATGGATCAAGGAATATGTAGTCCATCTTGTCGCACGTGTAAATTAACATTGCCCGGGGTAATACTGTAGGTTATCAATATGAACTAATACTTCGCCTCAAAGCAACCAGACCGAGACTTGTTATTTAGCGCCTGATGAGCTTGTGTGCGCTTGCTTGCTATTACTTAATGCCTATTTAGTGTTAAAAATGCTACAACATACCAATAAATAGCGGTGGTTTAGTGGCTTAGCGTACAGCTTTCACAACATAAAAGTGCAAGGCAATGGTTCAAATCCCGTCGTTCCGGCCAACTTTTTTTGGTATAACATATATTCTGAAGCCGTATATTTATCGGTGTTACCTGTATGGAGGCTAAATAAAAATGTGAAATTTTACGCATCGATTTCTTCTTATATACCGACTTTTGGGGTGTTTGTCGATTTGAAACTACTTCACACGTGACTCATTCATTTTCATGAGTTATTACCAGTTACAATAGGGACTCTGTAGCTTTAACTACAAAATGTTTTGTGTAAACAGATGCAAGAGTTATATAACCTGGCTCTGTGTTGTTGTGTTATGATGCCAAATGCATGTGTGAAGTTTTAATATATTATGTTAAGTTCTTTGCGTGATACAAGCTTGCATACACACTTTAAGTAGAAAAGGGCCATAATTCTGTCAAAGTAAATGCAAGAGTCAACTAATGGTGCTGAATACATGTGTGAAGTTTCAATCCATTATGTAATGTGTTTTGGGAGATATAAGCTTACATATAAAACTTTAATCAAGGGACGCAGACGACAACGACGACAACGAACAAGTGATGACAATAGCTCTTTTTTCGTCGGAAAAGTCGAGGTAAAAAAGAAGGCCAAATCATCTTCTTTTCCAATCAGCATGGTGTGTAACCGCAACTGCCTCGTCAATTTGTCGAAACCAGATAGTTCCGACTGTTAGAAGATCTAAGCAGCTAAATTAGTGACATATTTGTTAAATAGATTCGAACACATATTTAAAATCCAAATTATAAACTCGTTGGATAAAATTGATACGATGCTCGGCAGACACTCGTCTCACACATCGATAATTTTATCCAATTTGTTTTAATTAATGCATTCGTATTAGATAGACAGTCATTTAAGATATTCTACAGACGATTCACGTGCAGACAGTCGTGGTATTAACTATAAATAAGGCTCACGTTTCAACTGGATTATTCGTCCAGACATTGTATTATGACCCGAGATGAAAGAAAAAACAAACGGAATTAATGCACGATCATACAGAAAAAGCTCACTAATGAGAAGGTAAAAATAATCTGTCACGACAGGCCAGGATGTTAGAGAATAGCAGCACTGATGCTGATAACCTGAATACAAAATAAATAAGGATAAAAATATCGGACAGGGAAAGCAGCATTCAAGGACGACAGTCAGTCACAAAACACAAAAACAAACACGCAAACAGACAAACGAAAAGGCAAAAGTCATAAAAATGCAAACGACATCACAAACACAAAAGGGTTGACAATAGGGCTACCGCCTTGGAACGGTCAGTGGCAAAGTAGGCCACTGGGGGTTTAAACCGGTTCTAGGGTGCACCAAACCTCACACTTACCCTACCGTCATCCCATTAAAACAGGACAGTGTAAATAAAGAAATCCCCGCCATGATCTAAACTCTAACCAACAAGGCAGCATCAATAGGCAATATAAGTAAAACACAAATATTCTCGTGTAAATATAATACAAAAAAACAATAGCCTAGAAAGCCACAGTGAAGGTACTCAATGACTTGGCAGAAGCAAGAGCAGAAAGAGAATACACCATTAAGGGCACACGAGCTTCAGGTCGAGAAATGTCATATACATGAATGTTGTCAATAAATGTTGTGTTGTATTTCTTGACTGAAATATTGTTTAATTCTAGCGGAGATGAGCTATCCTACTGAATGTTTTGCTATATCGATCACATTTTGACATCAAATTTTTAGATTACTAAAATCTATAAACATCACGAATCTTTTATTCGCAAATGTACAGTTAGTCTTTTTTGGTTGTGAAACTCTTATTTAAGAAACGTCGTATACAACACCATTATTCGACGGGACAACGTTTTCGTTGTTCCGTTTTTATGTTGACAAATAATGATATTTTCCATTCCAAAGATTCAAGACATCATGCAGCATTCTAAAAATGACTCCTTATTTTCAATAAAAGATTATTCTGCACGGTAATATTTGCTAGCCTAGTATGTGCACTAGGGTTAATGTAAGCATATTAGGCACGATTTCTTTAACATCTATGATGACATCAAATTTTAGACTTGAACATCAAACTTCAACTGATATGACCATTTACCATGAATTGGAACATGTGTACCACATTTATCTTATTTCATACGTTTCATTATTGTTTCAAATTTTAATATTTCCCAAACAGCATCGCAATATGTATTCCTACTTTGGCCAATGCATTCTATCCATATAGGACGGTAGAGTTTGAATTTTGTCTTTAAACTTGTCTTGTCGTACCCTTAACGGTTTGTTCTCTTGTTGCTCTGGCTTCTGCCAAGTCATTGAATACTTACCTTGGGGCTTTCTAGGCTTTTTATATTATATATACATGATCATTTATGTGTTTTACTTGTCTATTAATCATGTTAATGCTGCCTTGTTTGTTAGAGATAATTACCTGGCGGGGATATCTTTATTTACACTGTCTCGTTTACTGGAATGACAATAGTGTAAAAATGAGGTTTGGTGCATCCTCGAACCCGGTTTAAACCCCAGGGGCTTTTTGTCACTGACCCTTTCACTGACCCTTTCAAGGTGGTAGCCCTATTGTAAACCCTTTTGTATTTGTGATGTTTTATCTTGCCTTTCATTCATCTTTAAAGTTGTTCTTTGTTTCCGTGTGTGTTTATGGTTGACTGTCGTCCTTGAATGCTACTTTTCCTGTTCGATTTTTATATCTATATTTACATTAAACAGAAAGGATTGTCATATATATTTTCGCACCCTGTGCAATTCCGAATGGATCCTCCGACATTCCAGAATTGTCAAGTATTTAAGAATTCTAACTTTGCACAAATAATCAGAATCGTGCATATTTTCGCATTGTGAAGAACATATTTACACTTGAAATAAAGTGCGAGGCATTACAAATATAAAAGGGGAGATACGTAATACGTACGTTCAAAACTGAACATGCGATAGAAAAGTATGCTCTGAAATGAAAGAAGCTCAACACAATAATACTACATATTACCTGGCAGGAATGACCATGATGACATGGTTTTTTCGTTGCTTTGTAATTATCTGAGGGATCTTCGTCACAATCATCTGCTATACAATGCCAACACTTCAGACTGTGCACTCGAGCTGAAAGGTAAATGCAACATGAGATAATAAAAACATTTCGACTATTGAAGTAAACAATATCGTACACACGAGCTGAAACTGTACCACGCAATATGAGAACATAAACGCATTACAACTATTGAATTAAACACGACAGACTGTGCACACGAAGATCTGAAAAGGATGGATCACAAATATAAAAGGGTTGGCAATGGAACGGTCAGTGGCAAAAAAGACCGCTGGGAGTTTAACCATGTTATAGGGTGTACCAAAGCTCACTCTTACCTTACGGTCATCCCAATAAGACGATGCAGTGCAAATAAATAAATCCCCGTCATGAAATATCATCTTACAGACTAGGCAGCATTAATAGGCAATATAAGCATAAAACAAAGATAATCATGTATATATGAATATAAACATGATAAAAATAACAACTTAGAAATACACAAATGAAGTACTCAATGACTTGACAGAAGCCAGAGCAACAAGAGAATAAACCATTAAGGGCACGACAAGACAAGATTGGAGACAAACATCTAACGTTACTGTCCTCTCAGAATGTATGAAGTCATCGTTGGGTACGCAATTATCCCGTTATCACACAGTCAAAGAGGAAAGCATCGTGGCGAACTTTAAATGAGTCAACCATGCAATGGTCAACCATGATGAGCATTGCAAAATGATAGGGTCATAATCTCTTCTGATAAACTTCTGATTTAACAATTTTAACAATAAAAAATAAACCATAAATGCAAAACCATGAATGAATTAAGTGATAAAGAAAGTTTTAGTACATCTCTATTTTCCTAATTTGAATGTACTACTTATAGAAAATATAACAAACGAATAATTAATTATTTCTATAAAACGCTTAAAGGTGCATTTTCTATGTATGCACAGCAAATCATCATATACAAACTAAAGTACATACAGTAATTTAGCTTTTTCTTCCAAAAAAATATTTATTTGCCTGTTTAGATTATCATTGAGGCTCGAGATAAATCTCTCGGGCTGATATGGCGTCTCAGACTTGATATAGGGTATGATATGAAAATATCTATATCTATATCGCTTTCACGATCGCCTGATCAAAAAGCCATGCTAATCATTAAACTAGGTTTTGTATATACACGTAGCTTACTACACTATATTAATAAGTTGAGCTTCTTAAAGCTACAGAATCAATCGATGTCTTCTTTGTAGGCGTGTCTTTATTTGTAACTACATGTTCACCAGTTAATGTCAAAATCGGGTGTTTAAGCAAGCAAATATAGCGCAGGAAATCATTTACTGTATATACATCGACCAGTACACATCGTACCTATACACAGGTAACAGTAATTTTACAGGAAAAAATATGTTAGCCTCTTTCGGGTCTTTCTAAGACCAAGTTCAAGTCCGGTGCTCTATCAACTGAACTATAACGCTGCTTGAGAAAATAGTATACTAACTACCATTCATTTAAAGGCAAAATAACTTAACTTATCTGAACGCAAGTCAAGATGGATCAATAAATATGTAGTCCATTTTGTCCCATGTGTAAATTAGCATTGCCTGGTGTAATAGGCCTACTGTATCAATATGAAACTAATACTTCCCCTCAAACAACCATATCTCTACTTGTTTTTTTACGCTTGCATAATGCTTCGCAAATGTCGGTCGGTCGATCGGTTCGTCGGTCGGTCAGTTCCTTAATCTTGTCTTCACGATAACTCAAGAAAAGCTGGAACTACAAACTCGAAACTTGGCAGGAATGTTTGTATCATGGCTGAGTTGTGCAACTCCCCCTTTAGGTAGATTCGCCTAAGAAATGTGGTTGCGAACAAAACTTGTAAAAAATCACTAAAAATGGCTTATCATCGCGATAACTCAAGAACAACTGCCACTACAAACTCGAAACTTGGCAGGAATGTTTTTGTCATGAACGTTGAAGAGTGGGTGGGTGGGTGGGTTTGGGTGGGCTGGAGGGGCATATGTGTTTTACAAATATGTCTTGTTTATTTTTATTTTATTTTTTTACTTTTCAGACATAATTTGATTTAGTACCTTTTGTAATTTATATGTCAATGAAACAGGTAATTTAGTGGTAATTCAAAATACTTTACTAGTCGAAATCAGTTGAGGAATAACAATTTTATTTGCAACGGCGGTTTTTAAGGGGCAAACAAAATCAATCCAAATTGTGCTTGATCAAAAAATTGAAATTATATTTGTTTTTGAATTTCTATCCAGAAAGGATGTACATGTGTTGGATGAGTCTAAATTAAGGCACCTTGGATGTTTTATCGTGAACTATTAAAGCTTACTTAAGTTATTTAAGATTTCCTAATATTCTGCTGTCCCAGCAACTATGCATTTACAGGGGAAGAAAACATATAAAACATTTAGGCTGTAAACTAATTGTTTCTTAATCGATTTTCAAAACCAATGTACTGTTTTATTACAGTTTCATTGAGGTGTAAGTTATGTAACTATTATTTAATTGTTTATTTATATGTTGTAAAACCTTGGCTGAAACATGTGCGCTATACTATAAGCAAAGCGACACACTATGTTCCAAATAAATAAACAAAGGGACATCAAATGTTCAATTTATATATTTTTTTATAATTACATACAATATGAAAATATCACTGTTATGAATTCATAATGGATTTTGTTATAATAAATATATCGACGATACCGGAAATTTCAGAACGCATAAATAAAGGGCATATTCACTGTAGACTAATAATGTCGCATAACAGAACAAAATAATCTCAGTTAAATGTTTGTTCATGATAATATGTTCGTATAAATGGATAATATTACCGTCAAATTCGCCGCAACGTGTTTAATTCAACAAACTTACATGGAAACAGTCTTTTAATATGCCAACAATTTAACATAATAGTATTTGTTTCCATCCGTTTGTTATTTAAAAATACCTGTACTAAACTGTATCAGAGTAGATATTTTATCCCAGCAGCTTACCAGAATAATGAATAAGCGTATTGTTGAATAGGGTACAACGTTATGCTACATTATATGACATGCATTTTTAAATTGACATAATTCGTCTGGAAATTTTGGAAAAGTATTATTTTGAATCTGTAATATTTCCCAATTTGTAATAGTACTGAAATCTATTCATTTCCAATCTTATTAAAATCAGACCCTTTATCACGCTACGATACTCTACACTACTAAGGATCTGCAAACAATGCTGCATTAGAGGTAACGTCAGATTGACCTTACGATTAGACAATCAGATTTCAGCCTACACAATTGCTCGGTATAGACTGCTTTACTGGGCATGTCGCGTTTCAGTAAAACGCTGTGGAGCAGTCTACGTTCGGTATTTAAAGAGACAATGTCCGTAACTTTTAGCTTATAAAACACAAAATAATTGCTTTGACAAACACAACACACCAACCGATATTGAATATTTACTGAAAAAAATGGAAAAAAAAGATTGTTTGACGGAATTTAATAGCGGTACAACAAAATGTACCGATTTGTGTGATTGAACCCACACTAAAATACACTCGCGGGTCAATAGTCGACTTCGCTATCAACTGAGCTAACTTTCTATTTGGAACATCTAATGTCGCAATAATTTCGGTGGATATATATTTTCAAAACACATGACAGCGCCCAATATTTTCTTCGTATTTTTGATGTAAAACATGCCATTTAGTTTTGTAAAAAAAAAGAGTTGAAGTTAGTTAGAGAAAGGACACAATTGTGATGTTGCAGACGTTTTAATCACAGTACACGTTGTAACAAGAAATTCATAAATGCTAAAGTTCCTCTTTGAAGAATTGAGCTGGTTCAGTACTGTATTTAACGTAAAGAATTTGCGAAATTATGCATTCTAAGTTTGCGCCAAACGCCAACTCTGTCAATAATGAAACTTTGTAGGAATATTTTTTGCTGATGTTTTAGTCTTTTTTCCAGATCTTACGTAGCCATGTACCATTCGATTAACAGCAGCATATTGTACATACAATATATAGCGGAAATTTCCGTGTCGCGTTTCTCTTTCCTTTCAGTATATATATATATATGTGTGTGTGGAGCGCTGTGGTTTACGTGGAGAGCTGTGGGTTCGATCCCCGCCATGACCACATGTGTTGTGTCCCTGAGCATGAACACTTTACCTGCTTTTTCTTAGTACTGATTCTACAGAGGAAGACATCGAGAGTGATCAAAATAATTTCACAGAGCTTTTGTTACAATCGGTGTAAAATAAATAAGTTTAAACTATTGTTTTCAGCATTTATTATATGTTCCAGTAACGAATAACAAGTCTCATTTACTCTGTTTACGGATCAAATCTTCCTAATTACATTCGAACATTTTGTTTTGTTTAGTAATGCCCTTTCGTAGAGGAATGCTTTAATTAATTTGAAAAGAAAAAATGTCCTATATCAGTTATGTTGAATAAGTGAGTATATGTATACTGAAAGACCAAATGCCTGTCGCTATTTGATTAAAAACAAACGAGTATTCAATAGTTGGACAATAATGAATAGTGAAATAGATACCAGCAAGTCATTGACTGTTACATTATCAATATCATTACGAGTATTAACTTTCATACTCCATCATACCCCATCCAACCACTTCTCCAAGAAGCGTAAACGGGGTTGGCTGGGTTATAAAATAATACCTTAGTTTCTGCTTAAAAAACTTGCAAATTGTAAAATTAAAGCATTTAATATGTAATTTTAAACAGGTTATCACATGTTTTTCAGAAGTAGATGGAATTAAGGCGGGACCACGTGATGGATGTGTTTCGTATTGTATTGTATAGTTATAGTCCATTTGGGATTTTTTTTTTTTTTTTTGTCTTTATAAACTGTCCTATATATAAAGAATGTGTACTTTTTTTTTTATCCCCTCTCATACGTATAAGGCATAGAATTGGAAGATACTACGTATTCAATCGATCGGGGTTAATAGCTAAGCTAAGAAGGACAGTTTAGGCAGTAGAAGCCTTCGTTATACATTATTAATATGTCAATATCCCAGTATATTCCAAATGACGTCAAACTAGTGCTTTAATTAAGGACGAACACCTGTACTCATCTATAATTATTAAGGGAAGAAAGAAGCGCAACTCGAACTGTCCGCAATATTGTATGTAGTATATGTTTTTGTTGAAAGGTAAATGGCTACATTTGACCTATCCTTTCGGAATAAAATACTAAAAACAACATATAGCACACCAACTTTCAACCATTCAAAGTTTCATTAGTGACAGAATACGCGTTTGGTTCAAAATAGTTGAGCAAATCTAGGATTTAAAACTGCGAATTCTGTTTACATTAAATACAGTACTGAAATGGCTCAAATGTTCAAATAGGAACTTCAACATTTATGAATTTCTTGTTACACAGTGTACTGTGATTAAAAAGTCTACAACAGTGCAGTTTTGTCCTTTCTCTAACAAGCTGCACAACCCTTTTCTACAAACCACCCTGGCATCTATCTGGAAAAGTGTGCTGTGATTAAAATTCTACAACAGTGCAGTTTTGTCCTTTCT
Source organism: Cyrtodaria siliqua (assembly GCA_037043455.1). NCBI lineage: Eukaryota > Metazoa > Mollusca > Bivalvia > Adapedonta > Hiatellidae > Cyrtodaria > Cyrtodaria siliqua. Next base: position 220,164 of record JAWPHD010002293.1, read on the forward strand.
CTAACTAGCTCAATCCCCTTTTTCACAAACCACCCTGGCATCTGTCTGGAAAAGTGTTCTGTGATTAAAAGCCTACAACAGTGCAGTTTTGTCCTTTCACTAACTAGCTCAACACCCTTTTTCACAAACCACCATGGCATCTATCTGGAAAAGTGTACTTTGATTAAAAGTCTACAACAGTGCAGTTTTGTCCTTTCTCTAACTAGCTGCAATCCCCTTTAGTACAAAACATCTTGGAATATATCTGGCTTATTACGTGGAATTAAGTGTGCAGCATATACATTATATGGCGGAAATTCCCGAGTTGCGTTTCTTTTTTCCTTTAGTATATGAGTGGGAAGGTCAAGTTACAGTCATAATGATTTTGGATCGTGCGTACACTAGACGACGACGGCGAACCCCGATCTTAAATGGTAATATGTTTTTCATTTTTCATCACAATTTGCTCAACTGTTTAACACGTTCTTTATTGCGACGACTGAATATTGCGATTATGAAACTGAATATTTATTTTCATTTTTATTTGATGAATCTATTAAAATATATTTTTATGATTTTTCGTACATTTTTTTCGCCAAGAGTGTATTCCATTTAAAAGATAAGAAACACAAATGTAACTGGTGTACTTGGTGTATGACCATTACATTACGTGGTCCGAGTATTAACTTTTGAACCCCATCCAACCCCTCCTCCAAGAAGCAAAATCGGGATTGACTGGGGTATGAAATAAAAAAAGGAGTATGATAATGGACCTTTGCAAACGACCGAGCACGACACATACGAAATATTGCAGTCTCGGTTTGATTGAGAATGTTAAACCTTAAAAGCTTAATTTTGGCTTTAAAAGTTTGCATATTGTAAAATGAAAATATTTAATAGGTAATTTTAAACAGTTTATGGCATTTTTTTTAGTAGAAAATGTATTTAAACGTGTTTTATTGTCGAAATATCCATAATAAACATCTGCTAATATAAGCTTTCTCATCGCTTAATGAAATTAAGACGGGACCACGTAATGAGTCTTAGAAACATTTACACAGTGACGTTTTCATTAGTAGGAATATATACCCAGCCAGGAATCGCTTCATTCCTACACGTAGTACGCACGCGGTCCTAACGATCCTCGTCGATATATTACGTTTAAGACACTTACGGCGGTATGCAGAAAGAAGTACATGAAAGGAAAAACATGCAAATCAACTAACACAATAAATACAAAACATATTGCAGTCTCAGTTTGATTGTGTTTGAACATTAGTGAAAAAAATGCTTGCTACTTTTCACGCCAGTACAGGTTCTACTCGGGATGAATTAAGTGGATGGTCTTGCTCCACCGTTAACAATCGACAGTCATACATAGCCTAAAATATACTGGAAAATTACGTTAAACACCAAACAAACAAACATAGAAGGACAAGACGAGTTGAGGATGTCGGGAACCACTTGACTCAGCTACGTGTATTATGTTCTGGAGTCGTCCACACAAAACCGCTTGGAGGTCGGGCATTTACTTACATTAAAACAAGTGCATATAAAATGTCTCTAAAGAGGATCGAAAACATGTCTACCACAAACTTCGACTTTGGATCTGGCTAGATGTATTTTGTCACTGCGAGTTTTCACTAGGATCAACTAGACATCATGGGTAACATTCCTGTAACGTTTTATGAAAACCAATCTAGTAGTCGCTACAAAAAAAGATTACGGTCGAACGGATGGACGGACGACGGACACCGCACCACGGCATAAGCTATGCTGATCTTTGCATAAGCTCTGCTGATCTTTGATCAGTATAGATAACAACAAAAACACGGGTCAGTTTGACCAACTTGGGACAAAACGACTCGCGTTTGGTTACTTTACCAATTCTACTGCCATTCGATTGGACGAACCTACAACAAATATTCTACTTTAATCTAATTGGAAAACTTAATCATCTAAAGGCTATCACCGCTGGATATCTCCTCTCTTCGACATTCTTCTTCTGCTTTAAACTATTTTGAACGAAATAAGTAATCCATCAACAACAGAACTCTTCTGCAACATCTAACCTTCTGTTGAAATTCTCCCTAAAATGCTTCAGATAAATAAACACTTCATTGATTAATTGCAACGGTTAACCGCTAATACGTTTGTCAGTTAAACTGCCAGAAACAATGAAAAGCGTTAGAGACACACAATGGTTACCCAATATTGCATTTATGACATTTTACTTGAACGCATCGACATTAAACACAATTTGCGCTTATTAAACGACTGCTAAAATCGTCGCAAAATTCAAAATTTTAATCCAGTTATATGGAATCTTGAGGCATATAAGAGTTTTGAAATTCCTTATTATGTTTTAAATTGTAACGATCCTTTTGCCGCGTTAAAATTCATATTCATAATGAGGTTCATAAATCTGGAATGCCGTTAAAATCAAATGTGCAAAAACAGTAAGATTATTATAAAATCGCAACGACCTTTAAGTTCGACAAACGTTAATAATAATAATAATAATAATATCTTTATTTCAAGAGGATAACATATTTGGCTACAAGCCAGTCTAACATATGGTCCTCAGACAAAATAAAATATATGTACAGTTTATACAAAAATGATTAAAACAATCATGGTACAAAAGGAATAAAATGAATAAAATATGTCTAGAAACTTCATGATTTTTCTAAAAAGATGGTATTTGAGAAACATTGATTAAGACTGATGCAACCTTTAGGTGATGTGTATACAATATAAAACTAATGCTTAAAACTCATAGATTGTATATGTTTTTAACAATATAAATATTAAAATTTTAAGAATTACATTTTAAAACTTAAAGATACATATTGTCAAGTAAGTGAATTGTTAACACCTGCACATACTGGGATACATTGGTAATCAAGTTGTCAAACTGCATATATAACAAATCATTTAAACGACACAATACATACTGCTGTAAGATAGTCATAAAAATTAAAAGTGATGGTATATTGACTGAATATGCAAGTGATCTTGAGAAATATTTTCTGATTGAAATATTATACCTAATTTTTATTCTACAGGGTTAGTCTTTTTAATAGTAATACACAAACACAAAAAGGCAATTGCATTCTACTTAGTGTTGGTTACACCACCAGTCCTAACTATAGTACGTGTACGTTAGGGTCAATACGTCGTGTGAGTTCGTAAACTCATTTGTTGGTAGATAAGTTTGAGGCTGTAGTGCCTGAATGGTAAATTTATTGTTCGACTTTTATATCTGCTTTTAGATCTGGATAAATTTACAATAATACAATAGTTTCTATTAACAAAACTTGCGTTGTGTTACAGATATAGTGGATTTTATGCTCAACAATCAAAATCGTTCAAGTTGTTTACCAATATTTACCTACACTAACATATGAAACGAAGCGTTTTGCCATAAAACGTTAGATATACGTATATATTAATTTTAGAACTCGTCATTAATGCATCCTGGGGTTATTTTTTTAATAATCAGTATGTGAACATTCTGTATGTTCTACAAAATAACATATGTCCGTTTTTATGTGAGCATGTGCCATCATGTTTCGAGTGTGTAGAAAGTGGTATTTATAATCTAACAATTTATAACGACTAGGGAATATTATGTTTTTGATCCAGAATTGCAGCATCAACTTTCTCTGTGAGGCATCCGATGGGAATGTACTGAGAAACATTCAAATATATCATTGGTTCAATTTGTGACAGCAGAACGAAACTTAATTTAATTTTGCCGACTCAGAAAATATTTCCATTCACTCATTCGAATCAGAAAGTGGATTAAATAACTTTTTTGTTAAATTGTTTTATGGCCCAAATCAATGAACAAAGCGTCTGATCGATGTGCCTTATTTCCTGATATGGAACACTATCTTTATCAGCCACACCTGTGAATCAGTTACAAGAAACTCACTCTCTAAAATCGTGTTATCTGTAAAATTATAATACGTAAGTTTCTGTTTGAATAAATGTTCATCACCATACATTTTCTTTTAATAAATATAGATAAATTATTATATATAAAAATCGAACGCATAATACAAAAGGATCTATTGGAGGACAGCGCATTCGACGTTCGACGGCTTGTTTATTTATTGCGGAAAAGCTTTGCGTAATTGGATAACATAACCATGAGTTCTGTGTACGATAGTCATTGCATGTGTGAAATTCTGCGTTTTATATTTTCTTTAAAGCGGATTTAAACTGTTAACCAACGCAGACGGACATTAATTTCCCATAATATATATATATATTTATAATCAGTTATAATATTATTCAACAATGCATAATATGTATGAAGTACAGTTACAGTAAATCGAAAACTGCAAATGCACAGTTTATATAAATCCCGGTTTGATATAGGAAAACTCAAATTAATTTGTTATAAAAGTTTCTCGTAATTACTAAGCTACATGACAACAAACAACACATTAGTATACCTGATTAAAAAATATACTTACTCTGTGCGAAGTGTTATTGTAATACGAGTCATGGAAACATTTAATATACAAAACATTATTGATGCACCTGTGGTTTTGTTCTATTTAATATATGTAAAAATAAGCACAAAAGTCGAACAGGAAATGCTGTTTTTACAGAACACAGTAAACCCAAAAACACGCAAAACGTAAACATTAAATTAATGATTATTGCTTGTGTAAACGTTCACTTACCCAGGCATTGAAGAAACATTAAGCTGGTAAAAACAAATTGCACCAGATCCATGATTATACAGATGTTCGTATATTCCAGCACATAACTTCTCTAAGCTGGATCCAGATGCCACAATATACTACATAGATAATGTTTTAGAGGCCGCCTGTAAAGACAAAACATACAGTAGCGTTTTTAAATTAGTAAATTAAATTTCAACTAGAAAAATATACTACTATAATATATACTATAATATAGGCTAGTGTTTCAAACGCTAACACGCCATTTTAACTCTTAGTGAGTATATGCCATGGATGTAATTAAACTGCATGGGTAGTAGATGAGACTCTGCATGTATAGATAGGAATTTCATTGAAACTCGAATTGAGTATATATTTATTCAAAATACAAAAGACCTTTAGGTCCATGAGTACACAGGTATAACACAATACATGTATATATACACACGGCAATAAATGGCAACATATAAAGAAATTTAAGAATATCGGACAGGGAAAACAGCATTCAAGGACGACAGTCACTCACAAAACACAAAAACAAATACGCAAACAGACAAACTAGAAGGCAAAAGTAATTAAAAATGCAAACGACATCACAAACACAAAAGGGTTGACAATAGGGCTACCGCCTTGGAACGGTCAGTGGCAACAAAGGCACTGTGGGTTTAAACCGGTCTAGGGTGCACCAAACTCACACTTACCCCACTGTTATCCCATTAAAACAGGACAGTGTAAATAAAGAAATCCCCGCCATGATATAATCTCTAACCAACAAGGCAGCATCAATGGGCAATATAAGTAAAACACAAATATGCTCGTGTAAATATACTACAAAAAAACAATAGCCTAGAGAGCCAAAATGAATGTACTCAATGACTTTGCAGAAGCCAGAGCAGTAAGAGAATAAACCATTAAGGGCACGACAAGAAAGATCATGGACAAACATCAAACGGCACCGTCCCAATGGGCTTTAGGTAGGCGTCATCATAGGGTCCACAGCCTGTCCGGTCATCGTACAATTAAAGAGGAAAGCATAGTGGCGAACTGTAAAAGGGTCCACCACCAAGCATGCGGTACGTTGCAAAATGATAGGGTCATAACCTCTTAACAAGTTTAAAAAAGATAGTATGAAAGTGATCATGACTTAGAATCTTACGAAGTTTATAAATCACATCACCATAGAAAAGAAATATAAGATCTGTTTATATTTCTTTTCTATGGTGATGTGATTTATAAACTTCGTAACGTGACAGGGAAAGTAGCATTCAAGGAGGACAGTAAACCACAAAACACAGAAACAAACACGCAAACAGACAAACAAGAAGGCAAAAGCAATAATAAATGCAAATGACATCACAAACACAAACGGGTTGACAATAGAGCTACCGCATTGGAACGGTCAGTGGCAAAGTAGGCCACTGGGGATTTTAACCGGTTCTAGGGTGCACCAAACCTCACACTTACCCTACTGTCATCCCATTAAAAACAGGACAGTGTAAATAAAAAAATCCCCGCCATGATATAATCTCTAACCAACAAGGCAATATAAAGTCTATTTTGTCACATATCATTTTTTTTTGTCATACATTTTTTCCATTTCTCACTTACTAAGAAGTGTTTCAGCACAACATTTGTTCTTACCAATAACGTTTACAGAGTATAAATAAAACCGGGTAGAGTATGATCGGTGTGGATTTAACCGATACAGGTAAATGGTAATCGATTCCTAAACGTGAGTCCTCGATAATTCAGCGCTGAACAAAAACTCTGGCTTCGATTCCCGGCTAAGGCACATTTGTTCACCACATGTTATATTAAGGGACTCGTCCATGATCATCCTGCGAAACATAAGCAGTGATTTTCCTGTATAATATCACGGATCTGGTGAAGTCTGTTCTTACCAGATTAATCACTGCCTAGGTAACTTACCTGTGCCTGGTTACATAAATGTGCAGTGGGAGGTAACTATACTGTATGAATATATTTTATAGTTTATATGACATATATATTATAACTCTTACAGAGTATAAGCTATGGATGTAATTAAACCAGATGTATAGTAGATCAGGGTCTGCCTGCAAATATAGGAACTACATTACAACTCTTACTGAGTATACACCAAATGAAGGCCATGAAGGTAAGTATACTTTATATCTAGTCTTTCAGAGTTTATATGACATATATATTATAACTCTTAATGAGTATAAACTATGGATGTAATTAATGAATGAATGAATTAATGTTGTTTTACGGCACGTCGACACATAAATAGGTCATATTGCGCGCAAAACATGAAATAGTTAAGTAGTAATTAAAAATAATGTAAACGTATAAAGATAAATCTATCTACAAATAAGGGATGATATGGCAGCTATATAAACTTTGATATATGTAAATCAACAAATGCCCGCCAACGGGCTTGTAAACAAGTTAATATATATAGGGAAATATTATATTGATTTATAAAGTCTGATTTCTTTTTCAAAGTATTAACTGTGTAGTATCTTTTTCGCATAGGATCAGAGTCCACACATTCCAACAAGATATGTTTGACCGTTAACGGTGCAAAACAGGGTATACATTCTGGCAACTGCTCACCTTTTAATAAATATGAACGAGTACAGCGTGTATGCCTGAGCCTGGCTAGGACAACTTCCTCTCGACGAATGGGTCTACTAGAAGGACGCCATTCTCCGAGTATTACCACGTATTCCTACATGGCTTGGAAGCCAGCAGAAAATAACAACATTATCAACTATAAGAGAATTGTACTTTTCTAAAAGTTGAAACACAACTGGATTATCAAGTTTCATATTATCCAGTGATTGAAGAGATGAAAGGGAATCAGAAAAAGCTTACGAAATAGTCATCATCAGATTCCTGAATATAATTTAAGGCTTAAGTGTAGCTGAAAAGATAGAGGCCTTGTAACTAAACCACATGTGTAGTAGATCGGGGTCTGCATGGAAATATAGGAACTACATTACAACTCTTACTGAGTATTCACCAAATGTATGCCATGAATGTAAATATACTTTATATGTAGTCTTTCAGATTTTATATGACATATATATTATATATTTTTACTGACAATAACTCTTACTGAGAATACACCAAGTATACTGAAAGGAAAAAGAAACGCGACACGGAAATGTCCGCTATATATTGTATGTACAATATGCTGATGTTAATCGAATGGTAAATGGCTACGTAAGATCTTTACTTTCGGAAAAAATACTAAAACAACACGTTACACAGTAAATAGTGTTTTGAAAAGTTTCTTTATTGACAGAGTACGCGTTTGGCTCAAGCATGTGAGCAAACTTAGGATGCAACATTTTGCAAACTCTTTACGTTAAATACAGTACTGAACTGGCTCTATTTTCAACATTGATGAATTTCTTGTTACGTGTACTGTGATTAAAACTACAACATCAAAGTTGTTTCCTTTCTCTAACTAACTGCAACCTTTGTTTTACAAAACATCTTGGGATTTCCTATGAAATTAAGTGTGCAGTACATACAATATATAGCGGGAATTCCCTTGTCGCGTTTCTTTTTCCTTTCGGTATACATGCAATGGAGGTCATTTTAGTATATGGGTAGTTGTTCTGAGTATATATCTATTTTACTGAGTATATAACAATAACTTTTAAAAAATCAACATACAACTGTACTACAATGGAAGTGTTTCAGACTACGTAGATTGCGTTCCAGAGCATTAAGAACCTATTTTCAGCCTTTTGTGATTGGGGGAGGAGAAAATTATATAAGTAACTGTAAATCACTGTTAGACATACAGTTCATGAGGCCCTTGTTTTAGTTCATGAGGCCCTCCCAATACCGCTTTTGTGGGAATCCAACATAATAAAAATAAAAGAAGGAGTTTCATTAGTTGTGTTTTTGTGTGTTTGTTTTTTCCAGAAAACAATGAATTATAAACAAAGTGTTCTGTTTGGTATAGCTAACTCATTAATTTGCTTTTTTCTTCATAAAAAGTTTCTGCAGGTGAGAAGGTTCTAGGCCCATTCTCCATATTTTATCTCGATGTACATGGAGGATGAGCCTGGCATGTTCATTCCTGTTAGGTGCCATATAACCTTTCATGTGTTGGTGCACCTTAAAACCCAAATCAATTCATAAAAGTAAAGTTTTACGTATTATATATTTCTATACCCTAAATACTGTTCAATATACCAATTCTTCTGAAATAGAAAACTTTACGCGGGCCTCAATTCATATACTCGAGATTATCGGTTATGTAGCATGTTAGCAGTAAATAAGCAAGTAGCGTTGGGTAATAGGTTTCAGACTACATAGATTGTGTTTTAAAGCGTTATAACATATGCAAATAACCATTATAACTCTAATTGCGTATATGCCATGGATATTATAAATCTATAAAGATATTACTTATATTACATAGGTTGTGTTTCAGAGTGTGTATATATTAAAACACTACATTATAACAAGGTACATGCCGTGGAGGTAATATATGTCATAGCTAGTGTTTCTCAGGTTTTTTCTACAAGTACATTAATAAGAAAGAAAAACATGTTAACGTTGTGGCTGATATTAAGATGGCATCACGGCAAGAACACAGCCATATCTGACTAGCAGCAGCTGGCATCCATAAGTTATTGAAATACCCTACAGCTAAAACTGTAAAAGCCATCTGTGTACAAATAAATGACTTCATTTAACGTACTAGAGTTTCAACGCAAAACAGGTTTTGTTGCCATATATGTCCAAGTAGAATGGAATTGGGAATCAAAAACGTTGTTAAACTGTTCTTGTAAACTATGATATAGATGAAAGTATCATTATGAGGATATAATAAAGCTACATAATAAATTGGTCTCATCGCATTATTGTAAACAGCATTATATGTATTTACATTATCAGCACACTGAGACAGATATGTTGTGCATGTGATCAACTATGAGATAATGAGCGTTTCTATTCTACGCACGGTATATGCGTTACACTTTATTAAAGGATAGAATTGAATGTTGTTTATATCGTAAAATGTTGATATAATGTGGAAAACATGTCTTAAAGACATGCATTTTGTTTTTGCTGACAAAAAATGTTTACTTTGAAAATTAGTTATTAGAGTAAATGAATAAAAATTAGACGTACTGAGTTGGTTTTTTAAAGAAATAAAAATTCCATATAATAAATAAATTTTGCCGATGGTTGTCGATATCCACTGTCACCTGTCACCCTCACTGTGATGCAATATTTATACGATGTTATCCTGGTATATGACTAGTTAGTGCTTCATATATCGCTATAGAGATGAGATTGAAGAAAAATGATTGCGCTTTAAAATAGAACTATGATATAACGATATTCTGTTTATGTTTTATTACTACGCACATATGTTCATGCTTTAAGTTACATATGTTTATGCTTTAAGTTACATGTTAACATGCCCCGGATCTCAGACAGGTTTTAAATATGGCTGAGTATTGTTTAGTCTACAATCAGATTATGACGGTTGAATTACTGTTTATTTACTTACTTTTCAGTACAAGACTTATCATGTATTTAAACCGTATATTCACATCTTTTTTCACACAGGGATAAACACTATAATTTATCATGAGTAAGAAGCGTTATTCCTGCAGACTTGGCTACTGCATCAGATCATCTTAATGGTAGACATGATGTAATATGTATTGATGGATGCTTGTGAGTGGTGAAGGTTTACAAATATATGAATTTCAAGCACTTTCCAAAGCATATATTTACTCGACAACATTGTAAAACGGGAATGGATGAAACCAAACTTATAAAACACAACCTGATTGTATTTGCAAGAGAAAGAATAAAAGATAGTGTTCTTTCAAACGTGCAATATTTATTGCTTTTGTCTGAGTAGATTCGGCTTATACTGCACGCTCTGGCCTCAATTTATACTGCCACTCGAGTGCCGTAGGCTCGATAGTGTGGTAGAAATGTATGTTATACTGAAATGAAAAAGAAACGCATAATCAAAAACATGCCTATACAACACAATTATACACCCCTCAGGGCACTCGTTTGGCCATTTCTGGGGCCCAAATTCGGTCCCATTCCCCTCTCCTAAATGTATATATTTTCCCCCTTTTTCTTGTGAAAATAATAAAAAAAAACCCACTAATTTGTGTTTCTTAGAAATTCCCCTTTGATATTGAAAGCAACGCAAAATTCCCCTTCCTGAGGGCCATGGCCCCAGTCCCCTAAAAGCTGACTAGTGCCTTGCGGGCCCTAATTACACGACATATCCCAGATATATCTCAACGTGTTTTGTACAAAAAGAGGCTACAACTCATTACAGAAAAGACAACTTTGTCATGTTGTAGACCTTTTAATCAAAGTATACTTTGTTACACGAAATTCATAAACGTTGAAGTTTCGCTAGAAAAAAGTCAAGCCAGTATTGTATTTAATGTTAAGAGAATGCAGTGTTTAAAGACTAAGTTTGCTCACCTGCTTGAGCCAAATGCGCTTTCTGTCGATAAAGAAACTTTAACCATTGGTGTGTTTGGTACTGTTTAAACATTCTTTCCGAAAGGACAGGCCTAACGTCGCCCTGTACCATTCGATTAGCAGTAGCATAGTAAACATACAATATATCATTATGCGTTTCTTTTTCCTTTCAGTATACAAACCATATCCCTTACTGTTTTTACAAAAGGTTGTTGGGTACACCGTTCTATAAATGTAAAAAACAAAATCACGACTGAAGTATTCCAGCAGTTATTCCGCGGGTCTTCAGGTTTATGAAAATTATGTCATAAGCGGGAACAAAGGAAAACATATAGAGCTACATGTATGCTACAAAGATGTTTTAAATGTTGAAAATGGAAACAAGCAACTTTGTCTTAATCGTAAAAATAAGGTTTTTACGAGAATTGTCTTTCTTAAATGAAACATAATTTTGTTTTAACAAAGGATGTTAATACTTATTACACTAGATCAAGTGATTCTAATTGTACTGTCCACCTTTGGTATAAAAATGAATCTCGTTTGATGACATTATAAACGGGATAAGAAATATGAGTTTTACATCTTCTGCTTAGAAACACGTTTTAGAGAGAAGAACGACGGACGAATGAAAATTATTCAGAATTTGAAAGTCTCATTTTACTTAAAAAAAATATTGTATATTAAAATGTGGGTACCTTTTAAATTATGTTATAAAATAAGCACAGACAGCAAAATACCCTTATAAACATCTAAATCAGTGCATTCTTTGTTAATATTATGTCATTAGTTTTTCTATTAGCATTAATTATTATAACTTGCCATGTATAAGGACCTTATCTTTTCCTTACATTTCTTTGTTTTCTTGTATCCTGTATTCCTTTAAAACTTTCTTCTTAGCTACTTTCTCTTTATACACTACTAAACCAATTCTATGGAAACATATATATAAGTCCATACTAATGTCAACATTAAAACACTAATTACGTTCCAGAAACGAAACTTAATTGATGAAGTGTCGAACACATCTATAAAATAAGTATTACACATTGAAACAAACTTCAGGTGTCAAGGTTTACTATAAGTATAGTTTAAATGTTCTTTGATATACTCCCTAATAGTAGATATAAAATTCGAACAGGAAAAGTAGCATTCAAGGACGACAGTAAACCACAAACACACACACAGGAACAAAGAACAACTTTAAAGATGAGTAAAAGACAAAATAAGACATCACAGTTGACAATAGGGCTCCGACTTGGAACGGTCAGTGGCCAAAGAAGGGGCCGCTGGGGGTTTAAAGCAGGGTGCATCAAACCTCACTCTTACCCTACTGTCATCCCAATAAACGTGACAGTGTAAGTAACGATATCCCCACCAGGTTATAGTCTCTAACAAACAAGGCAGCATTAATAGGCTAACATATCACTGTATTTATGATAGCTTTTGAAATCCAAATACTCTGTGATATTTAAAACTGTTTTATATGAAACATTGTGATATGTGAAGCATTTTATGATGTGATATTATCTTATAATCTACTCTTAAAACAACTATTATTTTAATAATGTGCATAGATTTATCTTAAAAAATACCCACATTTTATTCACACAGGTCACTTCCCCACCCCAACCCACACACACAGCCCCACAGAATATACAATGTAACATATTCATCAAAATGTTCATTTGAGAAATAAATTTTAAATAAATTGACCCCTGTTACCCTCCACCACCCCCTCCAACCCGAACCCCAGGGAAGACGTCCGAGTTTTAAATAATAAATCATTTGACATGCTGTGTATCTCTTTATTAGACTATTATACCAATTAATGTGCCAAAGTATGAAAAAATTACACCGTAATTTCATTATTAGTATATTTGATGCCCCTTCCTTTTGAGACATATTTATAAAAAAAACTATTTTTAAAAAAAATCCAAATCCCCACCCCCACCCCCGGGCAGACGGTCCGAGTTCGATATAATAAAAATAATAAAATCATTTAATATGTTGCTTATCTTTTATAGACGTTTACATACACCAAGTTATGTGCAAGAATATAGAAAAATGACAGTGTAATATAATTTTTAGTGTATTTGACCTTTTGACCCCACTGAGGGACCCTGGGTGCAGAGCCATCATCATAATGTTTCATTAAAGACATAATTACAAAAAAAAGAAGAAAAATTACCTCAAATCCCGCCAGCCCCACCCACCCTGGCCCCAGGGCAGACGTTCGAGTTTGCGAAATATAAACCTCGTTTGAAATGTTGTTTATCTTTTATAGTCAATTACATATACCAAGTTATGAGCAAAAATATGAAAAAATGAGTGTAATTGAATTTTTAGTTTATTTTACGCCGTCATCATATGGTGATGTCATACCCTAAGTTTGGATGAATTCCGTTCAGCGGTTTAGGAGGAGATGCGGTAACGGACAGATGGCTGACGGACGGACGAACGGAGGCGATTTTAATATACCCTGTTTTTTTCAACAACGTGGGTATAATAAGAGAAAAAATGTCTAGCCGTTTACATTATATTTGTTTAACCTTTGTTAGTTTGTCTTTAATTACACCAATAAGAGTTTATTTATATATTACGTTGGGCAACCTTGGGGAACCGATCCTTAACAATACACAACGATGAAATTAATGTAGCTGAACTTACTCTTTATACCGTGATGGCTATATATATTCCATCTGTATAACATTTGCATTGCAAGGTTGCACTCGATAAAGCTCTCATTCATCTTCAAACTGTACACATATGTTTTTGCAAATTTATAAACGCTATAATTTATCATTTCACATCTCAGAGTTTCACATGTAACTAATGTTACCTTTTGTATACTCTTGCAAGAGATCAAGACTTTTACAAAAATGTGTCTTAAATCACAAGAACTGCATCGCATCACAGGTTACTGAGTGTAAGTGGTAAGTGCGTGTTACAATAAACACGTCATGTGATATTTGCATGAGCAGCTATATAACCTGTATAAGCCGGCGGAGAACATGGAAAACCAATCATACAATCATGTCAATTAGATAAGACTGTGAAGATAACCCTGGAATATTGCGCCAGCGCCAGATCATTGCAGTGGTAGACGAGATGTTAGGTTTATTGGTGGGGTAGGTTATAGGTGGATGGGGTGGTATGTTTCTACTTAATCAAATATTTCGAAAGATCAGTTTCAAACACAAATCCATAGCAAACAAAATCTACCAACCCCAAAATTTAAACCTCTGTGGATGAGAAAACTTCCGTGTAACACAACATTAATCTGTTAATACACTATGGCGTCTTTCTTGCTACGCTCTTTGCTAAAACAACAACATTGTAGAATTTAACCTATGCCTTATGCGAACAAACCTTAAACTTTCAATATAGCATCTGGGATGAACATTAGGGTCCTGATCGCATTTAAAGAAGAAAATGACAATTGTCATTAAATATCCACAACCTACGTGATATATGGTCAAAAAATCACGTAAAAACCTAACAAATCAGTTGATAAGTCATGTTACCAGTCATGGATATATACATTTTTATACCTACATGTGGTTTCTATACATCGTGTTTACATTGATTTTGAGATAAGGCAATCTGAAAGACGAACATGACAACGTTTATATGAAAATAACCTTGAAGGAAATATAATATAGATTCAAATGTAAAGATGAACAGAAATCCAATGTTTGCCAATATCCGTTCTAAAACGTCACGCTGTGAACATATGCTATTATATTCATTCAAAATAAGACCCGGCTTCCATTCCATAATCAATCTGGCAGTCAGTAGCGTAGTTTATAGTTTGTCTTGGTGCAGCAAAGCACTTGTTTCATTATGCATCCACATCATTGTTTTGTACAGAAGTTATTACACTTTTTGTAAGATAATAACAAAAACATAAGATACTAAAGGTAGGGATAAAAGAATAGTCAGTTGCATTAAAGGAAGTACATCAGGTTTAGTATTTGTTTTAGAATTGTTTAAATACATTAGTTATGTATTTAATTGATAACAATAATGTAAATGAGCCATTAACCACCAAAAAGAACAGCACCGATCATATAAAATAAACAACACGAAGACTATATATAGTTACGCGCCAGGGATAGCTTTTTTAATCTAGGCGGTAAAATAAATCGCAATGTATTGCAAAGTGAGCTTCATGTGTATATATCGATTATTTGTAACTTTGGGATTTTTGTATGGACTAACACGGCGTATTGTTATTTATCACATACTTCCATATTACTACGTTGTTTTGAATATACGATACGACATAGACCTAGCTAGTCATATCAATCAGGATTTAGTTTCCGTGCAATAAAGATTTATCACACGCGTGAAATAAAGGGTAAAACAATGTCATATCACGGAAATAACCGAATGCTCTTTATGACTCTTTCAGCGGAGTAATACGGAAATTACCTCATAATTACGATTGTATACGATTTGTCAAACGTATGGTTTATCGCCTGCATTCCATCCTCTTATCGCGCCAGATTATTGGCTATATATGTACGTTGAGCTGTCATCTTTGACCATAACTCAACGGAAATGACTTGACTAGTAATGAGAAATAAAAGAGAGGATAGATAGAGAGAAGTAAAATAAAGAAACTAATATAAGGCATAATATACGGATCTTAAAGAGAGTTTAACAAATTTATAATAAATTCAATGATATAGAACCATCCGTGGATGAAATATGAACCACTTGTGACCATTCATTTTCTGAATTAGACAATTTCAAATTCAATGGTATTCATTTTAACGGAAAAAAATGTCGTGTAGATCTACACTTACGCGACAGACGTGAACGCATCAGAATGGGATTACATCTATTAATAATATTATTGTTTTATCCCTGGAAAACAGCGTAGTAAGTTAGATGAAGTTGCTGAAGTATATGATAAATAGAATAAAAAATGTTTATTTTCATATCAAACCCAATATCAGGCCCAACCTAAAGCTAAATCTCTCGAGCTGATATGGTGTCTCAGGCCTGATGTAGGGTGTGATATGAAAATACCCATTTATTATTCTCTATTTATAATTAAGAATTATTGTAATTTATTATAGGAAACGGTTAATGTTCCATCTATATCTTTAAATCATTTCATGTTTTAAATTGATAATTAAATAGCTTTTTATTGATCTACTTCCTTAACTGTGTACGAGTTCAAGAAAAAGGAAGTATAACGCAGCAAACCAAATATTTAAAGGAAGTAACAAACAACACACTAAAAAGAAATATAAAAAGATCGGACAGGGAAAGTAACATTCAAGGAGGACAGTCAACCACAAAACACAGAAACAAACACGCAAACAGACAAACAAGAAGGCAAAAGCAATAATAAATGCAAAGGACATCACAAACACGAAAAGGGTTGACAATAGGGCTACCGCCTTGGAACGGTCAGTGGCAAAGTAGGCCATTGGGGGTTTAAACCGGTTCTAGGGTGCACGAAACCTCAAACTTACGCTACTGTCATCCCATTAAAACAGGACAGTGTAAATAAAGAAATCCCCGCTATGATCTAATCTCTAACCAACAAGGCAGCATCAACAGGCAATATAAGTAAAACACAAATATGCTCGTGTAAATATAATACAAAAAAACAATAGCCTAGAAAGACACAATGAAGGTACTCAATGACTTGGCAGAAGCCAGAGCAGTAAGAGAATAAACCATTAAGGGCACGAAAAGAAAGATCATGGACAAACATCAAACGCCACCGTCCCAATGGGCTTTAGGTAGGCGTCATCATAGGGTCCACAGCCTGTCCGGTCATCGTACAATTAAAGAGGAAAGCATAGTGGCGAACTGTAAAAGGGTCCACCTCCAAGCATGCAGTACGTTGCAAAATGAGAGAACTTTTTAACAAGTTTAACAAAGATAGTATGAAAGTGATCATGACCAAGAATCTTACGAAGTTTATAAATCACATCACAATAGAAGTCAGGTTGTGATAGTCCTTGTCGCAGAAGAGTCGTTAAATTACTTTTATATTTGGAAAGAAGATCAGGGTTACGATATTAACATTTTGCAAAGGTTTTACGAAGTTTATGGTAACGGTAACCCTGATTGAGTAACTTTTTAGTTATACAAATATTACTAATATTAAAGTCCTCAACTCGAGTACAAGCTCTAGAAAAACGAATAAGTTGAGACACATACACCCCATAAGAAGTTGCTCGGGGAACATCCCCATCCAAGTGGGGATAATTAACAATGTCAAAATTAAAATCATCTCTCTTGTCATAGATTTTCTAATTATTTTACCATTTTCAATCGAGAGATCTAAATCAAGAAAAGAAGCGTTTTTATCGGATATATTAGCTTTGTTAAGCTGAAGTTCTTTAGGATAACTACAATTAACCATAGTTGGAAAGAAAGGGTTGTCAATGTTCAATATGTCATCCAGATACCGAGAGGCGTCATTAAAGGTTTCAATAACATCTGCCTGGGTATCTGATGAAAGACTCAACATGAAATCCCTTTCATAGCAAAATAAGAACAAATCTGCGACAAGTGGTGCACAGTTCGTACCCATAGGGATACCAACAATTTGTCTATAAACGGTGGTTCCATACCTGACGAAAATATTATCTTATAGGAAGATGTGTGCTTTACAAACTTCATAGCAAGTCCACATAGTATAATTGTCTAAACTACCGTTAGTAAAAAACGCTTTTATGTTATTACATGCCAAAAATGTAGTATTTTCTCTAGCGAATGTATTTTGAATAAGAGAAATTAGCTTGTTGATAGGGCTAAGTTGAACGTATACATATTCCTCCACATTCAGCCATACAGTCTCTCATTCAGTTGCAATATATGTGATGCTGAAATGTATTTAAGTAAACCCCCAAACATAGCTCTAATGGTTGTCTTTTGTTCTACTTAAAGCCCCAATTTAATCTACCACGGATATGGTTAGAGAAATGTGTTTTAGATGATTCTAGCAGCATGCCGACCTAAATGTACAGGTCAAATCCTCCTAAAATATGCGATTATATTTCAGCACTCTAAGAGACAGGTGGATAATTCATACCACCATAGTAGAAATTTAACATTATTGAATTGAACAAAACCTCTATTAAAGAATTGAAAGAAAACGTAATCAAATTAATTAAAAACGTATATATTTTGCATATATATATAAAAAAATAGACGCGTATAGAAATGTCATCTAAATAATCAATTCAGCCCAACACATACATAAACGTACATAGTTTGGAGATAATAATTGCCAGTTCCAAGATCATACTGTCTATTACCTTGAACCTCAAAACACATTTTGTCTGCACGTGAACATAATGATTTAATACAATACATATTTTATTCTAACAGACTATATATCATTGATTTCATTTACATTTATTTTCTGCATAACCTAGCATAATAGACTTTATGTTTCGTTTTCGGCCATACAAAGTGCAGGTAACCTGAGTTCATTATTGTCAAAGTGGAAAACAAGGCACTAAGAACTATA
Organism: Cyrtodaria siliqua; assembly: GCA_037043455.1. NCBI lineage: Eukaryota > Metazoa > Mollusca > Bivalvia > Adapedonta > Hiatellidae > Cyrtodaria > Cyrtodaria siliqua. The sequence continues at coordinate 238,824 of JAWPHD010002293.1, forward strand.
GTATAGTTTTGTACTCGTCTGACTTACTTCAAACGGAATTTATTTTACTATGAATTGAAAGTGTAACCCATATATCAAAGTTTTACAACTTCATAAACGGTATTGACAATAAGTTGGATGAACATAAATACACACACGTGACTAGCATAAAATACAATTAAATGACTAGGTAAGAAATATGATATCCATTTCAAGGACGTTTGCAGACAGAGAAACAGGCCGTTGAGGTATCAGAAGGCACGTATATGTCCGCTTTTGCAAGCAACGACAGACGCACACAATGAAGGTGGATGGTGGGGAGGTTAGGGGGAAAACAGACCTGACTCTCTCGCAGAAAAATGGCGTCTGTCTTCTATACCTCAATAGAGTTATATCCATGACAAGGGACCCGAATTGTTGAATGGCCAGCTTCACAGACATTAAGAGAGCATAATCGTCTGCTTAGCCTTGTCAGAGTACTGAGAGTACCAAACGCCCCGGCTCTCTGTCAAAACATAAATCCGTTTTCCTTATTTCAACAGAAAACCCTATTTTATTTCGTTTTCGGCCATACAAAGTGCAGGTAACCTGAGTTCATTATTGTCAAAGTGGTAAGCAAGGCACTAGGAACTATAGTATAGTTTTGTACTTGACTGTCTGACTTGGAAAGTCAGACGGAATTTATTTTACTTTGAATTGAAAGTGTAACTCATATATTAAAGTTATACAACTTTATAAACGGTATTGACAATAAGTTGGATGAACATAAATGCACACATTTTATAAGTGTGTGCTAACATATAGTTTTATTTTGATTTTAAATATATCACCATTTGTAATTTTTTCTGTCTTGTCCAGTTTGTATACATCTAAATGCAGTACGATTTACCAACGATCGCATGGACAGAAATGACCACATGCTGCGATAAGTGCCCATTAATCTGCAACACTAGTATGCTTTACTGTCATTTAAATGTTGGGGTTTAATCCCAACGACATACCCAGATCAGACGGAATGTTAGTGATACATATTATTTGTTTCTATATTATATACGACTGAGTATAAGTAATAAAACTGCTTTGAAACACAACGAGTTTGCATCTTAAAACACCTTTGCGTGAATTGATGGGGTTTCCTTGAAGACATCATTTGTTTTATAAATACTGTAGCTCCTTGTAACAGAACAGCAAAATAAAAAATTGGCTTAAAACAATGGAACAATAATCCTGTGTTTTGCATATATGCCAACATTTTGTCAAACATACATTTTACAAAGTATAGCACACTGAACCATGGGAAATGACGGACCCACCACTAACATTCGGATCACTTTATTATGATTGACACAAGTGTCGCCTTACTATGTATGGTAACACATGAAGAGATAAAAGAAAGTGGTTTATATGCTAGGGATTGAAATTCCCAAATGTTCGCATATACACCTACTTCACTTTCTAGTCACAAAAGGAACAGCACACACACGCTACAGCACAGAATGTTTTGGCGGCCACTAAATAAGACAAGGCTTGTTACAAAAGACATTTCACTAATGTATTGTGCCATTTTGGGTTTATATCACGTTTTTGTCTCATTTGTGACAAATTATGTCATTAAAATTGTAATTTTGGAATTTGTACATCATATCTGTGTGAATACTCCAGTTTGGCATCTAAGTGTTCATGTTTTTAAATGTTGCAGTCATTCGTTCTTGCAGAAGATGCATGGTCGCTATTTTTCTGTAAATCATTTGATAGCACATGGGTCATACTTCATGAGAATGAAAGTATTTTTCTTATTTAAAATGGGTTCTACATATCAATGACAACATAATTGTGTATAAAACAAATACAAGGAATAAATTGGCTATTACACCATAACCGATGTCTCGATCGTGACCCAGCATGCAGTGTTTAGTTGATATCTATTGAAGACGAACGACAATACAGTACAAGCAATATAATGTCCTCTTTGAGAGGTTTGTTTGTTGGTTGGTCGGCACATTTAGGCTATGTTTGGTGGTCGATTGTTTAGTAGTAGGGTAGGCTACCCAATTTTCCTTGGTAGAAACAGTACTTTGTACCATAGCTCTAATGGTTTTCCTTTATTATGATATAATTTTCATAAACCTGAATGTTCGAGCCTAAACCGTGCTATAACTGCTGGTATATTTCAGTCATCTATAAATGACAGATTCGGCAGTTATACCATGGTCTATCCTGTTTTACATGCGCGTAGTTGTAATGTTTTCACACAACCTGTCAATCAAAATGTCAAGTACCGGCTTTGAATGGCTATTGTACAAAACATTTATAGTATATTTTTCTCGTATGCGATTTATACTGCATATGATATAGCAGCAAGAATATTTATCTCTGAATATATTTCCACAACCAGTCATAGCGCGAAAACATATCACCAGAACTAACCTCATATATTTCTGAATGTATTGTTCGAATAAACACGCGTGTAGGGCCTCAATTTTAATTAGAAGATATTATCTGCATCATTATTTATTATTCTTTGCATTGGGTTTGAAGTGCAGTGGTGTAGCGTTAAGAGTGTCTGGACTGCAATCGGAAGCCCGTAAGTTCGAGTCTACTGGCCATGTCATACCGAAGACGTTAAAACTAATAGTAGTTACTTGTAACCCTTGCTTGATAAGCAACTAAAAAGAGTCACACTTACTGGATAAAAAACAATGCACAACATTTATCTACAAATGACAGCTAACTGTATTATTAGATTTGGTTGGGTTTTTGAATAGGAAGCGAGAGCTGGCGTGGCGCAGTCGGTAACGCGGCGGATCTGTAACCGAAGGCCCCGGGTTTAATCCTCCGTGGTGCCACTGAGTTTCGTCGGTGTGTTCTTGGGCAAGACACTTTCCCTTAGCCTCATCCGTCGGATGGGGACGTACGGGCCGTTCCGTGCATCGGTCTATCCTCTATGCCAGGATTCCTATGTATCCTTCCCCTCTATCTGGGGCGGCTCTAAATAACCTATACTGTGTTGATGAGCCGTTAAACAACGTTCAAATTCAATCGAAAGCGCCTATTTTATTATATTATATATATTGCATAATATACGTTGATATAGTCAATTTTGAAAAACAGCCGCTTGTTAACTTAATGGTTTTGTTTGTATGGTGTTTACGTCATTTTCAACACATGTAAAGTTTTATATGACGATCGATTTGTTGTGGTGGAGGCAGACCACCCACTTTTCCTTGGTATAACCAGTATTGTACACCTCCCGACATCCGTAACTTAATGGATAGTATCGGAAGTAGATAGTCACGAAATGCCAGGATCGATTAGTTTGTAAGAAACATAAAGACCTCTCGGCACGACAACATGCTTCAATAACACACCTCATTATGTATGGATTAAGGATGAGGGTACACGCGAAGGAGGCCATTGTGTCCGAATCGGCTATTAATGTGCGCTAACATAGCGATGTATAACACGACAATGATGCTTAAGTTATAGAGCAAGCATGACAGATTGAACAGCAACATGAACACCAGTTTGAAGTGTGCGAAAACATATTCCATGACGTTTTTGAGAGTAACTTAACCATAGGTCCAAAGTGTGCAAATGCATGTTTATAACGGAAAGAAGAACTCAAATTGGGGTTAGCTCCCCACCACTAATCTAAGCTCTGAAAGTGCTGATGGACGGTGCAACTCAGAAAGTATTCATCAAAATTAAATTCCGAAAAAGAATTGTTTGCGTACTAAGATGGTGAACATTTTTGCAAACTATTATTTAAATCGAATAATGCATTACCAACGTTATGGGACGGTACGGACAGAAGGACAAACGGCAATTATATATCCCTCATCATAATCGGCGGGGATAAACAGTGAAGTTATATAGAAAGGATTTATAAATGTTAAAGGGGAATACTTGTAAAATGAATATGACAGAGAGAGTTTGTCACAACATATTTAGTTTCTATAGAACGCCATGACTGTCTCCCGATTTCATTTTTAGTTACGTTTCCTTTCGAAAACAAGTCAGATGGTCAGTAGTCTTTGGTGAAAATAAGTGTATGGTTTGATAAAGAGATGTCTGTGGTACACAGTTTTATAATCTCTCCTACTCGCGAATTTATGAACGGCCTTTAATAGTTATCACGATGTAATGTGATAAAAGGTTTCAATTAAATATAATGGGAATCGAATTATTTACTATTGCATTGCATGTAATGAATGTTAAAAAAAGTTTAATTACATCTAAATCAATATTTTGCAGACAAGGTGTCCATAGATTAACAAGTGTTTGCCAAGGATAACATTTAACATATTGCTGATTTGTCATGATGTACGGTACGGCACGGATTCTATTTATTGTCCAATTGCATCTGATACATATCTATTTCATGTATGCATGCTGATTGTTCTAATATATGATATAAATAAATTAAATTTATCGTTTGTCGTTATATAAATCCTTCATACACTGATAATATACCGTTAATGTCTATTAGATTCGTTACTAAACTATTCATTGCTACTTTCGGTTCGGTATTCTCCGTACTACGCACCTGCTGTTTTCGTTATAGATACGATACGGCTTTTATCGTCAACCTCATGTAGACGCATGTTTACGTTATAAGAAATATGCGCATTAACTTGTCCTTAAAAAACAGCGTATTACTTAAACTTAAGTTGTTTATCAACGCTTACATATTTATCAATATTTTGTCAATATGCGGATGTTTTGCCCATGTACCGCCTTGCAAATGGTACTACTTTTATCGCACTGTAATCTGGTGAGTTTTGGTTTCTAGTAGACATTCTTTGTCTGCCAGATGTTCACTACATATGACGGTTGCCTGACGGCACCGTCCTAAAAACGTATGAAGTAGATCTACAAATAAATTGTCGCGGGGCGAATATTTTATTTATTTATTATAAATAATTAAGAAAATAGAACGTCGTAAAATTTATTTTACGGCGTTCATAAGTACCTATCATAAGTATTCCCAGGAGATACATAGATAAATAAAGACAGACAGACATGCAGACAGACAGACAGACAGACAGACAGACATTTTATGGACAAAAACTAGTAAAGTATAGCAGCATAGGAAACATATGGCAGGTATAGATTCATACACTTGACATAAAGAAATTTAAAAAAAGTCAATTAACCAAAAAAAATGCTTAAAATCATAATTCATTAATACTGTATAACAAGAAACGCATAATGTTTTTGAAAACTGAGGATGTACTTGAAGCAAGAATATACAGTTATCCAGTCTATTGAAATACTTGGAATTTATAAGAAAATATAATTAGATGAACAAGCCTGCATAGTGTCCTTATTGTGTTAGGCATCGGTCATTTTATCTTCTGGGGGAATCTGGGATTTTTCGCGAAAAAACAATCGCGCCCTTGAAAACTAGAAAAAAATATCTGGCTCACTGTCTAGCTGGGGAAAAAAATCTGGCTCAACCTTCTGGCTCTAGTCGCATAACCTCGAGCTCTAACATTAGCCGAAAAATCGGCGAGCTCGAATGAAAATCCCAGCCCCAACCCTCTTTCCCACAGAAAATAAAAGAGTCGGTCCCTTCGCATATAACGTGGCTGGCAGTGTGTTTGTTATACATTGTCCATTGGAACGGATGCAATTAATAGAACAGACTGATCTGACGACATGAGAAGAGAATGGGCTAATGGTGGCTACATAAGTAACCCTTTTTAATAATTATAGAAAAGCAATTATCTTGGAAGCAAACTTTACTTGAAATTGGAGGAAAAGGTTTAAAGGGAATACAATCATTTTCTGTTCAAATATGTTGCTGGAGTCGCAGGACTGTGATTATTTGCAAGACGAAATTATATTTAGAATAAAAATCTAATGGAAACAATCGTAGGGAATTCTATATCATTTAATAAAAAAAGTCATATCCAGTAAGCATAGATTGACACGATTTACAATGTATTTTTCAGGGTTAGAGAAATCTGCAGGATTTAATTTTATTTAATTTTATTTCAGGCTAGATACATATATACATTAGTTATAATAATCACAGTATTATAATAAGCATAAATTATCAATTTGATCACATGGAATATACGACATATTATTACAATGTTTCTTATATCACATATTTGAATGTCATAAAATGCTTGGAATTGTGAAAGTATATCATATATGCACTATCATGAAAGAATATACAATAGAAACGTGTTAACTATACCAAAATAATATACGTATCTTTACCTAAGAATTGCCCTTAAAGCCAGTTTGGTTAGTTTCCAATGGGATCCTTATACATGGCAAATTACAATGATATCTGAAGATATTAGATAATAAATAACATAAAAGTCTACAGAACATGAACCGATTTAGGTTTTTGGAAATATATGTTTCTATAATATTTTTCACAATGTCATATAATGCTACAATTGAACTATTATCTTAATCGAAATGAGACTTTTTTTTTAAATATTAATACTTTTCATTCATCAGTTGTACTTTCTCTAGAAGTTATTTTTAAAGAAAATTTGAAAATGTGTATTCTCTTTATATCAACATGTATGTAGTTCCAGACTTTAGTATTTTGACTGTTACTTGTGATACTCCGGCTTTATAACATCTGCTAAAAACTAACTTCCATTTTGTTTATTTCGCCCATTGTTTTTTCTGTTAAGGAAAAGCAATTTGTTAGAAATTGGGACCATACGCCGCTGGCCATGGAATGGTATGAACATACCTCATTGAAGTTCCAAGTTCACCGTCATATACATACCATCTTCGGGATGACTCAATTTTCTGTACTATTGCCATTTTAAATATTAAGTTCTGCTCAATTCGAGGCTAGAGGGCGTGAGCGGTAGCAACGGTAGCGGTAGCGGTAGCAACCACTTTTCAATACCGCTCATGAAAAGTCTCAATCAAACCGAGACTTCTTTTTATATTTATCGTGTCCGGTGATTTCCTAATTTCCTCTTTCATACTCGTTTTTTTAAAAGCACTATAAAATAATAAGATTTTCAGCTCCTTAGCAAATGGGGGCAATTAAAATTGGTTTTGATCTAGTGTAATAATTATTTGCATCTTTTACTTATTATATAAACGCATTTCTCCTTCATATAAGATAGACGAGTTAAAAAAACAAAACTGTTTTTAAACATAAAATAAAACGATGATGGACCTTTGGAAAAGCCTGAGCAAGTCGTTTACAGACAAGGAATCATAATGACGCATGTGTAAACGACTAATAACATTGTTAAACTAAATCAAACAGATATATAAACAGACAAATTATCAACTAAACAGTGCGTAAACTAACCCATTTATATCGAGTGCTTTCGGCTTTTAACGCCTTCTTCAGGGTGTAAACATAAAGTTACAAAAACAAACACATAAATATCGGACAAAAACATAAACCAGTTAAGATGGAAACAGTGTATAGGTATGAAAAAAACGTTGCAATACGTTTAATTAAGTTCATATAAATCCTTCAATTCCAAAGGCGTGTTACACACTGACGTGAACAGATTTGTCTGGAAGTGTCGAATACGATACTATACACCTATCGTTGGATGCACACACACACAGACACACACACACGCACGCACGCACGCACGCACGCTAAATAAAATACCATTCTCGTCAAACTTTGTATGGCCGTATGTTACTAATGCATATGTATATCAGTAGAGGACAGCTGCGGACGAAAATAAACGCATGTCAACCTGCATATGCCGACTCGAAAGATTTGGGACATACGAGTATGCAACTGCCTCTGGAGAAAGTCGCTGCTGACTCGGAAGAGTACATTTGAAATGAACATGGAAACAGAATTCTTTAAATAAATGGGTGAGTACTCGTAATGCCTCGAGGAAAGATACAGTAACACTTGTGAAAGTGTAGTTTTCATTAACGTTCTTACGAGAACGTTCCTAACCAGTGAAACAGTGTGCCACACCTACCTAAATACAAATAACAAAATAATCTGGAAGAAAGGTAATTACCTGGAAAGCATACCGAGTCACTCATAAAAAGGTTATTTCCAATATAAAAACTGAATATATCTGTTATTTCATTATCCTTAGCTGATTCAAATCTACTGTTGTTTTTTTCAGTTTGAATTGCGTTTTACGAAAACAACATTCACGAAGCTGCACAAATAGATAGTTTTACATGCCAGAACTCTTCACTAACTTGTACTGCAGGATTCGCTACTGTAGCCGCTGTTTTCGTAACAAGTGTGAATGTTTTCCCAATACTCACTTAGGTTCACTCTGTTTATTGATGATGATGCGATATTTGCCAAGTGGCTGTTTTTATATACGTCTATTACTAGGGAGATTCTGTATGATTAATATATCCGAGGTGCTTTTAACAGCTGTAGGTATAACAAATGCAAAAACTAATCCACAAAACAAAAGGCAACTACATTATTGTTCTTAAAATCGACAACATTTTCTTGTATATATGCTATGGCTTATGCTATTGATACTACTACTGCTGCTGCTGCTGCTGCTACTACTACCACTACTACTATTTCTACTACTGCTACTACTAATACTACTACTACTACTACCGCTACTACTACTACTACTACTGCTTCTGCTGCTGCTGCTGCTGCTACTTTACTATGTCGTAACTTGCCTTTTTCATCTTTGTAATCATTGTTTGTTTCTGTAGTGTGTTTGGTTGACTGTGGTCCTTGAAAGCTACATTAAGTTTCCTGTTCGACTTTTATATCTTACTTTCTTAGAGGCTCGAACCTGTGGTGTCCGGATTCAGAGTGGAATGTACTATCCAAAGGCACTACCAGAACCTGATATTCGTGCTAATAAATAAATACACTTGATAAATCAATGTCTTTAATAAATTAATAGCTTAGCAAACTGTTGCGTCATTACAATCCGTTTATTGTCAGCTCGTTTTATAAATGCAATAATAATAGAGCACTCCTTTATTTTTAAGATCTCTAAAACTTATTTTACCTCAGCATACTCTACTTGCGGTAAACATATATTTATGATAGAGATAAACATACATTGGAAATAACTGAACTGAACTGGGTTTTAAGGCGCACCAACACATGAAAGGTTATAGGGCGCTTAACAGGAATGAACGTGCCAGGCTCAACCGCCATTTATATCAAGATAGCAAAATGGGCATAGAACCTTCTTACCTGCATAACTGCAGAGTTGCTGCAAATTCTATAGTAATAATAATAATAATAATAATAATAAATTCTTTATCTAAAGAAGGTTAACACATGACATAATATCAAGAAATACTCATCATATTTTCAATGACGCCTTCTGTACATAAATTAACAAACACGAAGTGATTTTTAACAAATACTCTAATAACAGTTAACATTCAATCTTCGAAAAACACTCAATTATAGTCGAATATAGAAGAAATCGTAATAGTCTTACATAATGTACATATATATCCAAGCAAATAAAAAAAAAATATTGACTTTAGTATCATTCATATCAAGGTGCATTTTGCAACAAACATTTTTTATAATTATATTTAAATGACTGGATAGTAGGAAGAAAACGTATATCGATCTGTATATTATTCCAAACGTGTCGACCAAAGTCGCTAAATGTGTCTTTCATGTATTGAGTTTGCGATTTTTGTGTAACAAGATCATTTCGTTTAGAATGTCATAAGTTGTGATATGTAATTAGGAGCTAGGTTGTTTATTGACTTATATATCAACACACCGGTATGATAATGACATCTGTTATGAAAAGAAAGTCTCTGAAGTTCACACCGAAATTGTGCTGTGAAGTAGACACACCATTTACGATGAAGTCACGTTTCCACGTTTGCATACACGGTGCAATCATAAAGACCTTGAATGATCGTTATACAAAATGACAAAATGAATGCGAATGGTGGGATCCTACTCCTCTGCATGTGAGAGTGTGTTTGTGAGATTGCAGTGGTTGTATTCTACCCCGGCAACCAAACGGGGACATTGAAAAGAACACCTTTAATAGACACTGAATCAAAGAAGGATGCACAAATGATGAGTACTTTTAAGTATGTAAGAATTAAATGTGTAGGAAACTTTAATTTTTCAGTACTATATGAACAATACATCTCTAAGATAGCTTTCGGTTCTACGCCTTCCTCAAAGGGTGCTTAATTAATACATGATTTAGCACGATAAATACACGAACACATTTAAAATACGTCAAGAGCTATGGTGGTAATTATAATATAAACTAGAACTATATATCACTGAAGGTGATGAATACCCCGTTTTTTGATCAGTTTGTATGTGTAAATGAATTCAGGGAACAACTCGTTCAAAATTGTTTGAGGAATGCAAGTAATACAAATGTGTTACGCGACGTGATGCGAAGGGACATTAGGGACAGATCGATTCCTATATAGCTCCACTTCACTTTGTAAAAGCAGGGCTATAAAAAAATAAAATATCAAAATCACAAGCAAATTTATACTATCTATTCATATATTGAAATTATTAAATGTGCTGTATGCATATCAACTGTTGTGTGCTTACTGAGTGCACGTTTTATATGCTAAAAGGAAAAAGAAACACATAATCAGAAAAAGGCCTATACCTCACTATTATATATATCTAATTCCACGTAATATTCCAGATATGTCTCAACATGTTTTGCACAAAAAGGGGCTACAACTAATTACAGAAAGGACAACTCTATCATGTAGCAGACCTTTATATCAAAGTATACTTTGTTACACGAAATTTATAAAAGTTGAAGTTTCGCTTGAAAAAGTCAAGCCATTTCTGTATTATGTTTAATTTTAAGAGACTGCAATGTTTAAAGCCTAAGGAAATATAAAAAGATCGGACAGGGAAAGTAGCATTCAAGGAGGACAGTCAACCACAAAACACAGAAACAAACACGCAAACAGACAAACAAGAAGGCAAAAGTAATATTAAATGCAAACGACATCACAAACACAAAATGGTTGACAATAGGGCTCCGCCTTGGAACGGTCAGTGGCAAAGTAGGCCACTGGGGGTTTAAACCGGTTCCTGGGTGCACCAAACCTCAAACTTACCCTACTGTCATCCCATTAAAACAGGACAGTGTAAATAAAGAAATCCCCGCCATGATCTAATCTCTAACCAACAAGGCAGCATCAATATGCAATATAAGTAAAACACAAATATGCTCGTGTAAATATAATACAAAAAAAACAATAGCCTAGAAAGCCACAATGAAGGTACTCAATGACTTGGCTGAAGCCAGAGCAACAAGAGAATAAACCAGTGAGGGCAAGACAAGAAAGATCATAGACAAACATCAAACGCCACCGTCCCAATGGGCTTTAGGTAGGCATCATCATAGGGTCCACAGCCTGTCCGGTCATCGTACAATTAAAGAGGAAAGCATAGTGGCGAACTGTAAAATGGTCCACCACCAAACATGCAGTAAGTTGCAAAATGATAACGTTGCAAAATAAATTAACAAAGACAGTATTAAAGTGATCATGACCAAGGATCGTACGAAATTTATAAATCACATCACAATAGAAGTCAGGTTGTGATAGTCCTTGTCGCAGAAGAGTCCTTAATTTACCTTTATATTTGGAAAGAAGATCAGGGTTACGATAATAAAGTTTTGCAAAGGTTTTACGAAGTTTATGGTAACGGTAACCCTGATTGTGTAGTGTTTTAGTTATACAAAGATTACGAATATTAAAATCCTCAACTCGAGTACTAGCTCTTGAAAAACGAATAGTTTGAGACACATACACCCCATAAGAAGTTGCTCGGGGAACATCCCCATCCAAGTGGGAATAATTAACAATGTCAAAATTAAAATCATCTTTCTTGTCATAGATTTTGCTAATTATTTTACCATTTTCAATCGAGAGATCTAAATCAAGAAAAGAAGCGTTATTATCAGATATATTAGCTTTGTTAAACTGAAGTTCTTTAGGATAAATATAATTAACCATAGTTGGAAAAAAGGGTTGTCAATGTTCAATATGTCATCCAGATACCGAGAGAGAGGTGTCATTAAAGGTTTCAGTAACATCTGCCTGGGTATCTGGTGAAAGACCCAACATGAAATCTCTTTCATAGCAAAATAAAAACAAATCTGCGACGAGTGGTTCACAGTTCGTACCCATAGGGATACCAACAATTTGTCTATAAACGGTGGTTCCATACCTGACTAAGTTTGCTCAACTGCATGAGCCAAATGCGCATTCTTTCGATAATGAAACTTTAAAAGGGGTAACCATTGGTGTGTTCGGTACTGTTTACACAGTCTTTTCGAAAGAACAAGCCTAATGTCGCCCTGTACCATTCGATTAGCAGAAGCATTTAAACATACAATATATAGTATGCGTTTCTTTTTCTTTCAATATACAAGTGAACAGAACATACTCAAATAATGACTTCAAATGGTGCTTCAATGACAGATATGCCTTGGTTGTAGGCTGTTAAACTATCCAAAACGTAATTGTTTTCCCCCAAAATCAGTAACAATAGTACTGTATAGATATATTAGATCAATGTAGTTGATAAAAGCATTCTTAAGAAGGTGAAATTATATTTATACTGTGCTTAATTAATGTGTGCTAGTCACTTTACCGTCAGATGTATGACAGCATCATTAATTTTATACACTTTTGTATTTTCATGTAAACCATATATTTATATTTTGTCACATATTTATCATTGACAGTCCATTATAGGCCCAATGGGCCGGGGGCTCTTTCATTTTATATATGTACTTGTTTGCCACTTAATGCACATGTCACTATAATTAACTATTTACTTACTTACTTACTTACTTATAACAGTGGCAAGTAAGAGCAATGTAGGAAATGTACGTTATTTAATTTATATGTTTAATTTGCGTTTATATAAAACCAGTTACCGTAAACAAAGGGCATTTTCAAAATGGCATCTATAGAATACAGGCAGCGGTGCGTTTAAACAGTACTTTTTTTTACATGGGCTTTTCTCAGAACTAGTTAATTGTTTTAATCTAAAATGAGCTAAATACACAAACCCCGTTGATAAATCAATTAAATGATCTTTAAATGCGCAAGTTCACTGTAGTATTTTGAAATTGGACGTTTATGTATGTTTTATATAATTTGCTGTATTTTTAACTTTTATATTATGCATTGTTAGGATTTTATTTCTTTTAATTTCAACATATTAATGGACACTAATTACATTATGGCGGCTATACAACCAACTCTATCCCGGGAATGTGAATTTGCAATATCCAATGACAATAAATTTGCATATGCAAAATGTAAAATAATCGAAATATCCAACGTTTTACTTACTACAAGCTCCAATTGCCGACAAGGATTGACAAGAATATATTTCAAGACATTGGCTTCTATCTGGAAATATGTATTGCTCTTTTGTGCACAATCTCTACCAAACCAGCCAAATGCTATGGAAAACAAATGGCATGCACATATAGATATAATAATCGAACAAGAAAAGTAATATTCAAGGACGACAGTCAACCACAAACACACACAGAAACAAAAAACAACTTTAAAGATGAATACAAGGCCAAATAATACATCACAAACATAAAATGGTTGACAATAGGGCTACCGCCTTGGAAAGGTCAGTGGTAAAAAAGGCCGCTGGGAGTTTAAACCAGGATCTAGGGTGCACCAAACCTTAAATTTACTCTACTTCATCCCAATAAAACGGGACAGTGTAAATAAAGAAATCCCCGCCATTAACTATTCTCTAACCATCAAGGCAGCTTTAATAGGCAATATAAGTAAAACACAAAGATGCTTGTGTATATATAACTACAAAAACAATAATAGTATAGAAAGCCACAAAGAAGGTACTCATTGACTTGACAGAAGCCAGAGCAACAAAATAATAAACCATTGAGGGCACGACAAGAAGGACAATACTCCGATTTTACAGTGAACACTATTGAACAAAAAATAAACACGGTATAATCGGAACTCACTTTGCATTTTCCGATTATCTTGCATTTTGTATATGTAGTTTTATTGCAAATTTACATTATTTCGACATTGTAATATATATAAGGTTGGACTCTTATTTTTGTTGACACATGTATCTAGGTTCCACTGTCATAAATATATTCTCCCAGAATTAGTTAACGAGCCGGTAGACCCTAATGAGATTTCGTGACCGACAAGCGTAGCATCGTTTAGCCTAGATTTATGTTAGACAGTTTTAGTTTCTGCAATTTGATAAATAAAAATTTAAATTCACATATAAAAGTCTCACACAAACAATGCCGGTCGATAAGTGATCAACAGAGTCGCGGAAAGGTCGACTCAAAAGTCAATAATTAGTTACAATGTCACCCTAATTATCAAAGAATCATCAGAAGGTCTACTTCAGAGTTCGTTTTATAGTTCATTGTTAACAAAAAAGATACATCCACAGTAAAAACACCCACTCATTATTACTTTTGCACAGTAATATCTTATCTCTCTCAAATAATAACACTTTCCACCGAATATGATGGTGTCAGACTTGTAATATGTTACTTCCAGTTTTATTACCCACCAAAGAATGCTATAAAAACTGTGTCGACTTTTTAAGGCTTGGTGACTTGTGTAAAACCTTGTTCTAGGTCTGTATTTACTATTATTTTTGATAAATAAATGTTTCACGTTTAACTATCAATAGCATTTGTTTTTGTTGTTTTTTTGGTACTATTTGTTCTATGATTGAACCGCATTTCGCCATCTGCTGCCTAGTGGATGTTGTAAATTGGCAGTGTGTATAAACACATGAAGGTAGAAATAAAATAAGCTAATGAAAGGTGGTAACATTGTGGGATTTACAAACGTTCTATGTGGGTGCCTGAACATATGACAAAGTCTAGAAACGTGAATATTTCGTTCTATTTTCTATTTCCGAAAATAATACAAAACCGACTCCTGCTATCGCGGTTTATCGGTGAACAGGAGCTTGTAATTTCAACAGTCAGAGAAAAGAAAGTTTATCCTTATTCCCATACAAAAGGTAAGATCAAAATAGAAAACACTCGTTGGGGTTTATTTGTATTGTCTGCGTATTTATTACATTTTTTAATTTAGCTAACAAACGGAGGTGTAAAATAAATAGGCAACTATTTTGGGTTGTATTTAGAAAATATCAAATGCTTTTTAATGCCTCATTTTAAATGCTCTAGCTACAACTTGAATCGGAGCATGATTTCTTTTAAGCTAAATATATCGTAATTTGCCTTGAATACGCAATTTGTGTGATCTTTTTACAATTTAAGGGTAAAAGTCGATATAAAAGTCGTCAATGAAATGTAGCATTCAAGGAGCACAAGTCAACCATAAACACGCACGGAAACAAAAAGCAACTACAAAGAAGAATTAAAGGCAAAATATGACATCGCAAACATAAAGGGGTTGACAATACGACAACCGCCTTGGAAAGGTCAGTGGCAAAAAAGCCCGCCGGCAGTTTAAACCAAGTTTTAGGGTGCACCAACTTGTCATCTATATATCATCCTTTCCAATACAACGGGACAGTGTAAATAAAGATATCACCGCCAGGTTATATTCTCTAACAAACAAGGCAGCATTAATAGGCAATATAAGTATAACACATAAATGATCATGTATATATAAAACAAAAAACAAAAACCTTGAAAGCCACAAAGTACTCAATGACTTGGCAGCAGCCAGAGCAACAAGAGAACAAACTATAAAGGGTACGAAAAGACACTATTTAGGACAAACATCAAACTCTACCATCCTATGACGATTTAGGTAGACTCATTATAGGGTAACCAATCTGTCCGGTTACCACACAATCAAAGGGGAAAGCATAGTGGTGAACTGTAAATGGGTCAACCACTAAACATGATTGTGTTGCAAAATGATAGGGTGATAAAACGTTTGATAAACTTTTTAACACGTTTAATAGAAAGTGTATGAAAAACGAGACAAGTACTGGTACTTGCTGTATTAGTCATATTTTTGCTCATTGAACATTAGATGCTTTATACCAAACAAGAACACATGGTTTAATAATGTAATTTATTTTGATCAAATTAAGTTTTGAACATATTATAATATATGCCAATTGCAAACAAATAATGATACAAGCCGAGTTAGTTGATTGATATCATCCATCTTTATGCACATGCTTTTCAGATAAAGAGTTAAGACCACGACAGCACAATTATGGTTGAAATAGTTATGCTAATGAACAACAAACAGTATGTGAGGACAGAAAACATAATTACTTAAAAAATGATTAATTTTATAATATACATTTTACAATAACTCAATTAATTACTTGCTTAATCTGTCTTTGCTTCAAACACAGCAGTAATATATAGTGGTAGTTCACAACAAATGTGGTGCAAGTAGCTATACTCACTTTTGAGGAGTAGGCTACACACGTTTAATATAAATGTTTTTGGATAGTGTTCATGAAACAGTTATTAATTCCTATCAATTGGTTTGGATTGATTTCTTCTTGTTTCATTCATGCCCATCAAATGGCACTTATCATGCACTAGAACTTTGATAGGGTTTGGTATCTTAGTTTAAAAGGAGTAGGCGACATAAATCGTAGAATATTAAGATTTTTCAGTGAAATAACTATTAATTCTACTTTGCCTTATACGTATATATCCTTTGGGGTCATCAAGCCCGATATGTGTGGCTTCAAAGTAGAATATCGCCTAAGCCGGTGTTAGGATGCGTGAGAGGTGTTGCATTTTACATTACCTCTTATGAGCAGACGCAATACCTAAAGATAAGTACTTAATATTAATGTTGACGCAAAAGACGCCAGTTCTATATCACCCACTTTAGCAAAGGCAGAACATAATACACTTTTCTAAAATTTCAACTTTTCTTGTGAACTTCATTGAATCTGATATTGAGCTTGTTTTCATATAAAACGTACTGTGCATTTCAAGGTGCCTAGACGTCGAGTATGAATCGAGATATTTTTTTATTACTTGCTATATGTTTTCATACCTGAAATGGTTATTTAAAATGAAAACAGACGCTCCTGGATCTGTTTGCAATCTTATCCGTTAAACTTCTCAAAGACAGAAAATCGTGATGACCCCGCATGTTTACATTATAATTGTGTTGGCAGACCAAAAAGCAAAATGGCAACAGAACATTCAATTTTTCTAGGGTAGGATGGCTTTAACTGAAATAAACAGTTGACCAATATATAGTGGTGAAAACAACAAAATATAAACGCATTATACTATTTACCTACCTTTTATTTGCTATTTATAATGATTTTCATTCCAAAATAAAAGAAAACATACTAGAAAGCCACAAAGTACGAGCAACAAGTGAATATACCGTTAAGGGCATGACAAGAAAGATTGAAGACAAACGTGAAACAGTACCATCGCGTTCAAGATGTATGTAGACGTCAAATCTGTCTTTGCACAGTCTAAGAGGAAAGCATAAATGCACGCTGCAAATGTGTCAACCACTAGCATGAATTGCGTTGTAAAATGATAGTAACATAACATCTTCTAATAGCATGTCTAATAAATGTAATGTAGATTGTATGAAAGTGATCATGACCAAGGACGAAGTTGCTAGAGTCCTTGTAGCAAAATAGTTCCTCGTTTACTATATATTTTAGCAGTTGACAGGGTTACGATACTTAACGTTTGCAAATTTATGTCGACGTATATGGTAACGGTAGTCATGATATGGTTATGGTAGTCATGATAAGCTTTTTAGTTACACAAAGGTTACGAATGTTGAAGTCTTCAACACGAATGCAAGCTCTAGAAATGCGAATATGTAGAGAAACTTAAACCCTAGTATGAGTTGCTTTGGGAACATCCCCATCTGGGTGGGGATAATTGACAATGTCATTGACAATCTCAAAATTGAAATCATATATGAACTTGTCCCGGAAGTTATTATTATCACCTCGAGTAGGTTCTAGAACATGATACTCTAGTAATGATATGTTTACCACATACATATTTGCATACCACTAAATAGGGCACCATGCAGCACTAAAAATTAAAACAACATTTAAAAAAATTCAAATTCATTGAAAGGCACAGACACATCTTTTTAATTATGTAACGTATATGAGAACATATGCAGCATCTCTATACATTGCTATTACACAGTCATAATTGTAAACAATGAAGATGTATTTACCAACTGATAAATTGACAACTAGCCGGCGAATCCCCAAAATTCTAATGTGATATACACATAGTTTCGTCATACAAAGGTGTTTCGAAATAATTTTAGTAGAATAGTGAAACAAAATCAGAAAAAGCTAGTAGCGCTACAAGTTTCTGTATTCCTTTGTCCTAAAATGACCGTAGAAGGTAAACAGTATTGCTAGGTATATCTGATATAAGTGTAATCTATATTTTCCGGACAAACACACTTACGAAACAATTACAAATAAATCACATTCTAAACATAAAATTAGGCAATAAACGTATGAAGAAACATCGTGAATAAATTAATGGTGCTAGAACTATTTTCTTCTATCGTTTGTTTAGTGCTAGGTGGCTGCCGTAAAAAGTCGCCCCGACTACAAATTGTTAGTGTTATTACTTACTGATCCTTTGGGATTACCAAGTCAAATATGTGTGTCTTTCAAGGAGAATACTGCTTGAGCCGGTGCTAAGCGGCGTGATAAGTGTTGCACATGTTATTACCTCTCAAGCACAGACTCAATAAAACCGAGTCCGATACTTTTCTCTCTTGTTTGTGTTTGTTTCTTCCGAGGGATCTTATTTTCAGTATTTATTATTAACAAAAACACTAAGTTTGGCATCATCTCAGAAGTTAACTGTCAATCATAAAAACGAAAAGTAATGTTATTAAAGCAAATGGCTTTATACAACGCATACACTGTCGTATTTGACTGGCTTTCTCTAATCACCATGAAAACAGATTTATTTCTAACATTTCCCCATAGCAGCTTCATTGATCGTAGCAGTTGTCTGCAATATCCTCCATACTAAATGATACGAACAAGAGCTTAACATCTTGAACTGTATTCGTATAGATCCTTTGCTCATAAAGTTTTGAATTATCATTATAACGGTTTCAATATATATTCAATTTATCAATTATTTATCAATAATTATCTTATTTCTTCTTGATTTTTGAAAATGATATATTCGTTGACACATGTTGTCAACCTTGGCCCTGTTTTATTAAACATCTTACAATAAGTCTTACATTTTATAGTCGTTCACTTTGTTCACCAAAGCATTCAATGTAGACAATTATGAGTGCACGCAGTACAGAAATATCACCTGTATAAGAAAATGAAATGAAATCACGTTTATTTGAAAAGTATAATTTATAGTGAAGCATTTACGAAATTGATTTACGATCAAAGTGGTCGTAAGTTGTTTCATAAAACGGGGCCTTGATCTAGGAAAGCTAAGGGAGATACTATACTGAACAAAACACGTTTAGCACAACTGTTTAGGGAAATAGATTAAACATATGATCATTGATATAATTGTTTGAAGATATAAGAAATGTTAGGTAAGGATGTTATTTTCAAGATATTGTCTTATTTTAATTAAGCGCTAAATTTATTTTGTTCAGTATATATATGGTCATAAAATAAATGAAATTCACGTGAAAACCCCCCAAAAATAATCTAAATCTCCAAAATATATAGCCGGGTGACATATGCACTAATTCTTGTCATTGGGAAACAATGCATTCGGTTCTATTGTACACTTCAGTGGTGTCACTAGTGCTATAGTATATATCAGTTATGTCTAAAGTACTGTGGCAACCGTGCAATTAATATTGCTGATGTGTTTATATTGATACTGTGTTCCAATGATAGGTATATCACTTGACAGAATTACTGTTTGTTTATATTTGTACATGGGACTGTTGAAATATGCATGGTATTTTCCGTGTAAATTTAAAGGTATACATTCATAGAAGTGTGACCCATATTTGTTTAATAATGACTAGAAAATAGGAATATTAAACTGGGACGAGAGTATAGATAAATATATAGTAATACGCATGAACTTTCGGCACCGTTTGTGGGTGGGGAATGTTTACCTCGAGATTCTGTTCTCTTTGTCCGCTATGTTCTCCATGAATAAACATGTATATGCACTTGTATGCTTGTGTTGCGGCTGTCATTTAGAACTGAATTGTTATACTAATAATAATCGATGTCAACAGTTCATAAAGTTAGAAACCTGGATAAATATCCGAGCATATTGGGAAATCCGACATTTCAAATTCACGAGCTACTGAAAGTCAAACTTTGATTGCGGGAATTGACCAAAGAAATGTGGACGGATGATTCTGATTGGTCATAAGCGCACAGCGTCCATACCAACCAATGGTAACAAAGGATGGTGTTCGAATCGTCCAACATAGTGTATATAAGTTCAGTACCTATCGGTCGGACGAATTCTGGTTACAGGTATTTTCATATGCCGATGATCCTCTCATAGCACGCATCCAAAGTCTTAAATCAAGCACCCGGTTTGCGCAACGTCATTATTTTGATTTATATTTCTCGAGCATTTTCTGTGCAGCTATTTTCTTAAAATTCAAGGCATCCGGACAGTGATGGAGTAGGTTGCAATCTCTCTCTTTGTCCATCTCGAAATTGGGCTGAGTTCTAATCTATCTAGGTGTCACTTTTATACAATTATATTAATAAATCGGTTAGACTTCTGTACACATGGTTTAACGAGTAAAAGAACGATAGAAAGGTGCATGCGATTGTAATTTCAGTGATTAATTCATTGAAAAAAGCTACGAGCTGTGTTCTTTTAATTTTCCAACTCAATACAGTTTTCATACTAGATCTACCATTTTTGCTGAAATGCTTCCGTTCTGGATATTGTAAATAATCATGGAACTCCCCACATATAGGGATGTCACAGTATTATAATATATATCATTATACTCCAGCGACCTTTTTTTCCACTGACCGTTCCGAGTCGGTAGCCCTATCGTCAAACGGATTCAAAATATGCCAAACATATTTATTTTTCAATCGATTGTGAAACAAGTTCTTGCAATTAATATTAATCACTGTCGATGGCTTCCTGGGTAGAACCAGGACTAAGCAACTTTGATTAATTATAAAGCTCAAGGTAAATAACATGGCCAAGGCGAGGATCAAGGCGACCTTTCGATCTGGAGTTCTACAACTGGACCACTTACTCCACATAATGAGATTGATTCCATACTGGACCTAGTTTGAATCAATTATCAAAATACTTTAAAAGGACACACGGCAATCTTGATTTGTGTAAAAACTAACGGGTCCCGTTAGTTGCTTGCATTTTTTCAATCATTAATATTAAGTATAGAATAGGCCAAAGCACATTCTTTTTGCATATTACTAACTGCTTATTTCATTACACCAATAATATTTTAAAATTATAGAAGAATAATGAAAAAAAAGCTAAATTATACCCGATATGATTGTCCAATAATAAGCACGTGACCCGCTTATCAGCAACATGTAGAACATTCACAGTCTAGCTCGTGACACTTCATTAATTTGGCTTACAGTTGTAATCATCTCTTGAGTATTGGATAGTTTTTGTTACTTAAAAAAAGAATTCTATCATGTATATTGGCAGCAACATTAAGGACAAACTATTGGCCTGATTCTGTTTAACTAATATAGTTGGGCTTGCAATAAATTCATGAAAACAGTATGATATGCAGTAAGGTTATCGATTTACCCCAGTAAGACCTGTGATAAATTTGTTTATTTACCCCAGTATGAGTTGAGATTGATTGCCAAACAACCGCAAAGAGATTTAAAAAAGGAAAACAATATATAATAACTATATATAATGATTCGTATCACGGGGAGACTTTTTAGAGCCGCCAATCTCCAGACAACTATTCCAAATAGAAAACAAACAAACATATCAACCCGTGTCGAACATTTATGATGACTTTAAGGCAAATAAAATATAACTTCTGATTTTACATAACACTTATTTCAGAAGGTTTGAAATAGTCCAATTGAAAAAAAACTTGATTCTTGTGGCTTTAAATGGAATAATAATTACAGATGTGTGAGATGTGCTGAACCTTATCTTACCTCTCATGAACAGAATCAACAAAATCTGAGTCTGTTATTTTCCCTCGTTTTTATGTTCCTTGCTTCTTTTCAGTATTGATTAAATGTTGAATATTAAGTATGATATTTTGCACGTTGCTTGCAAATATTATATTAAAATGGAAAATAACCTGAGCCAATTCATTTTCGATCATTTTCAAGATGGCCGCCAACTATCCAAGATGGCGACCAAAATACTGTAAATATAAGTTACAGCTGTATATTAAACTAATACATTCTCTCATTCACTACAGTTTGGCTTCGACTGTAAAACCAACAATCATATTTGAAAATATTTCGGCATGATTATACATTATTCAAAATAAAAATATGAGTTTACCGCACATAACACAAACTATATGTTCAATCTATTCTTTACATTCTGTAATGTTTATATACGTATTAAAATATGCATGATATCCTGATGTACTTATTAACGGAACACACCTACTTACTCTTTGCTATTGCCAATTAAATCCATACCCCACCCACAAAAATCACATAGAAATACGAAAATACTACCAATATTGACATATTTTAGACTTTTTATTTTGTATGATTTTAAACTTAAGTTTGGACTGATACTATCTTCCAGCGGATAAAGTATAAAGCAACTCCAAAGCTAGTAAAAACAATGACTAAGGCTAAACAAATTAAATTAAATAAATGAAGATATTTTGATCAAGGGAAGTAACAAAAGTAATAATAATAGAAAATTGCTGGTTGGATGAAAGTAAAATTGTACGCTGACATTTATGATGAGTTATGAAGAGAGAGTATGTGAGTGAATAACCCTACCTCTATACATAAGACAAAGAATCGATACTGCAGGATATAGCAAAACAACTTCAAAGTTAATTGAATAAGGCTAAAATAATATATTAATTTAGAAAATTGGATCAAGGGAAGTAATAAAAACCGGAGTATGTGTGTTTACATTTATATATTCTGTAAGATGTATCTAGTCCCCTTTGTTGATTCCTTCTGGCTGTTTTGTGTTTAAGCGTCTTATCCAGTACGTTTCACGCAATTTACGTTCTGCGTCGGTCCAATTTGGATTGTGTTCGATGCATGTCAGAGACAAGTCGTTGAACGTGTGGCCTTCTGAACTGAAGTGTTCGGCCGCTGGCGACCTAGCAAACCTACGTAATTTACAATCAGAGCGATGGAGGTTAAATCGGAGGTTCAACGCCTGCTTTGTTTCACCGACATACTGTTTTTTTGCAAATCAAGCACGTCACTAAGTAGATGACGTTTGCGGATTTGCAGTTTGTGACACTTTTGATTGTGTTTTTGGCACCGAGTGAAGATAAGAAATAGAGACATGTATTTACAAGTCTGACATCTCGATGTACGGCAAGGGCCTGACTATCCTGTGGTCTGAGAATTGGAGTCGGGTTTCAACTTGGCTGCAACAAGGATGTCGCGGAGACTTTTATGTCTCCTGTACGCAATAATGGGTTTTCTAGGCAGCATTTTGTTCAGACGTTCTGACTCCTCTATGTGTGACCAGTGTTTATTAATAAATGGTATGTAAGCACGAAAGGTAAAGTTTGCTCTGAACTGTTTGTCTTCGACTGATAATCAAGGAATTCTTTTCTGTTGAGGTTCCGTGCTTTGTCTATTGCATTGACAATGTCTGTCTAGCAGTAACCTCGCCTTGTAAGGTGCTCCGAAAGTTCGCTTGCTCGGATTTCGAATGTATTGGTGTTTGAATATATTCGTCTGATACGAAGTGCAAGCAAGACGGAACGGTATGTTCTTGCAGCAGTGTTTAGGGTGGCAACTGTTGGGCAGAAGGTACTGGTGTGTGTCCGTGGGTTTGGAGTAGAGGTCAACAATATTACATTGTTCTCTATATGTGAAACTGTGTCTAGGAACACGTGTTTCTCATTGGAAACCTCTGCTGTGAATTTGATTGAGGATGGAATGCATTGACCTTGTCTATAAAGGCTTGTAAAGTGTCTGGACCATGACACCATTGCATATCAACATGGTCAATGAAACGTAACCACGACAAAGGTTTCAGTTGTACAGAGTAGGAGGAGTTGTTCTTCCAGTCTGCCCATTGTAGTCATTGTTTTTACTAGCTTTGAGTTGCTTTATACTTTATCCTGCAGTATCGATTTTAGGTTAAGGTTTTGAGGTAGGGTTTGTGTTATCTTTTTCACATTTTTACTCTCTCTTCATAACTAAATGTCAGGGTACAGTTCTACCTCATCCAACCAGATATGTTCTTTTATTAGTATCACATTTGGCTCCAGAGTGTCTATTCAAAGTAACCAGTTTCTGCTACACTGCCAAACGATAAGTTTTTTTTTAAAGAGTTTTATTTAAACTACCGTGTATTTTAGTGTTTTTTGTTTCGTATTTGTTATTTTCGTGTTTGTGTACCCTGATGAAGGCGTAAGCCGAAAGCGCTTGGGTTTTTATAAACTGTAGCACTGTATAAATGTTTTTTCCCCATCTATATATATATATATATATATATATATATATATATATATATATATATATATGTATATATTTATATGCCTCGTCGTCTGTAGGGTTACATATAACAGTGTACATATGTTGTAAAATGTGCCTGTTGATGGCGTGATAGTGATTTTAAAGAACAGCTTCGTATTAAGTATGGGTAATACAATCAATAATTTTATTTGAATGTTAAAATTTGGCCGAACACGTTCTTTTTTATGCGAAAGAAACCTTTAATATTTGGCTATTCTGATCATTCGTATCATTGTAATCACACATAATTATACAATATAATGTATTATATATTTAATTTATGATACATGACTAAGATTTTTGAAACGATGAACGCCTTTCTTTAGTATACAAACAACGCATTATACAATAACGTTTTACTACCAGTTTCTGCATAATACTTTGATATGGTAGCATTTTTTGAACTTTAAAGCCATGTGTGACCATTTTGAAATAAGGTGAAAATGAAGTGGCTCAGGTTCTTAGCATGATCAGGATACTCTAGAGGATCATTCTGCCAACTTTCATGCTTGTATCACAATTTGAACTATTTTGCCAAATATATCAGTTATTTCCTCCGCTATACAAAAAGAACATGCATTAAAAACAAATACAAATTACAAGAAAGAGAAATAGACACACAAATGGGGTATAACAACATAAAAGGGTGAAGAACAGGGGTAGCGCATTGGAACGGTCTTTGGCTGAAATACT
Source organism: Cyrtodaria siliqua (assembly GCA_037043455.1). Lineage (NCBI taxonomy): Eukaryota > Metazoa > Mollusca > Bivalvia > Adapedonta > Hiatellidae > Cyrtodaria > Cyrtodaria siliqua. The sequence goes on from JAWPHD010002293.1 coordinate 264,094, forward strand.
TATAGGGACCTACGTCAAGTTTTTAACTCGTGAACATATTTTTATATGGATAAACCAAACAATTGCTTCATTCCCCATTACAACGTTTAAGACACAATTCATGTCAAATAGTGCTTAAACAACAGTCTTAAACAACGTTAACATCATCACCAGTATACATTGGTATTGTGTGTGTCACTGACTTGCTTGAGATAGCATTCTTTGTTTAAACTTATTTTATTTCTCGTTATTTTATAGCATAAAATTCATACACAATAGAAGAAAAGGGTTCTGAATTAAAATATTAGTATTTGTATGTTTGTTGTTTTGCTTGTTTGAATTTTGTTTTAAGTTATTTTCGCACGTGTTAAGCAAATATGATGGTCGAATTTTTATGGTAGATGCAGAAAACTCCATTTTTCCAGGGTAGAACCAGTACTGTATACA